>JAFIDM010092210.1:0-15537 GCA_023159025.1 Thereuonema tuberculata
AACCTCTAGGGTTGGTGTTTCCAGGTTCTAAGGTAACCCGTTTTTTTCGGCAGAGTCCTAAAGAGTAATGTGCAAAGTTTAGGAGTGTATAGCAAACAAACAAACAAACAAACAAACTCCTTCATATATGTAGATATATACATATACACATATACAAACATTTTTGGAAAATGTTAAGTCATAAATAAGTTAGTGACTGAACCTTTAAAGTTCTTTTCATTTCAAGTTCTACATTGCTGAAGGTTTACATCTTTTATTTTCAGAAGAAAATGCTCAAATTCATATTTTCAGGGTTATTTATTTATTTATTTTTTTTAATATATAATTCTGTTGGTGATAATGTAGTAGTAGTCAATTTAATACTTCAGAAATTGTAAATAAATAAATAAATGCTTTTAAATTTTGCTGTGTGGGTTTTATTTTTATTATCATTTCATGAAACAAGATTTTGCTAGTTTATTAAGACTTTACTGTGCATAAAGTATTTTTCACATGCAGCTCTTTAAAGACCCTTTTAGTTTTCTTTAATAATAACAATGAAAATAAATGTACCTCTATTTGTTTTTGTTAAAGTGAACTTGCACCTCCACCACTTCCACCAAGGCCAAAACAGTTCTCCGATGGTGATTATGAGGATCCTATAACGTATGACAGCAGTTGTCCCAGTTTTTCTCCACCATCTTTACCTCCAAAGCCCAAAAACTATATAGTAAGTGAAGTACATCATAGTTTTAAAGATAAATGGTATTATGGATTCCACAAGATGGTCCTTAGTTAATGTTAACACATTGTTAATTGTGATGTTAATACATTATTGAATAATTGTGTTTTGAAGAAGGGAAGATGAGAGTTAATACTAATATCTTAAGATTGTCTTAGGAAAGAATTAGGCCATTCATGACTTGCTAACAACATGCCATTTCAGTAGAAAGTTAAATGAAGTGATTTTAATGAAATATTTTTTCCCCCCTAGATATTATCTGCATGTGTATAGGCTTGATTTTCTTCCCATATTTTATTTCTTTATTATAATTTTTATTGCTTTTTTTTTTATTTGTGTTGCATGTAAATTTTGCAATTAGCTTCCTTATGTAATGACAATGTTTTGCTATGTTGCTTGCTGTGTATTAGTTGCATTTAGTAAGCTTCTTTTGTTATGTGTACTCTGTTACAGGGAAATCCCAATGAAGCAACCAGTGCCTTGAATGTTACTTCTGATTCTTTTGAGGTTTGCATCTTATCTTTATCTTTTGGCTGATTATATGTTTTATGTTGCTTGAAGAATGATTTAGATTTGGTGAAAGTGGTTATACTTTGAGAAATGCTTATTGTGACAAGTTTTCAAAATCAATTATTATTGATAATGACTGTCTATATTGAGAAGTGCTAGTTTATAAAATAAAGGAATAAGTAAAGGATGAATTTGGTATTTGCTGTATCAAATAATGTATGTTTTAATTAGATTACTTTAAAAAGAGCCAGAGTTGTAGATCATATAGTTGATCATGAATTCTTGTTTTGCTGCCATTGTCACATCTAGTCACCTTTCATCATCAGTTACGGCTAATTTTTCATTCACAAGAAGAAAAAAAAAAAAATCAGTTAATATTTCATATACATTTTTTATTTAAAAGTAAAATAATTCCAAAATTTTAGTTTTATCATGAAATATTTGAAGATGTAAAACTTAAATTAAAGTCTTTGTTGTTAACATTTATCTTCATGTATCTTGAAATCCTTTTACAAATTATGTATTCTTAAGCAATAATAATAATAATAATACAAAAACAACACTGATCTCAGTGATCGCTGTTCATCTGCTGTTGCAATACAGGTTCCCATCTTAATGTGATGCTGGTGGAAAGTCTTTCTCCTCAGTATCACATTAACATCTACGTAAACCAGGAACCTTTACATCTCCTTTTCACTTTGGACATAAATATCAATTCCAAAAATTTTTCATTTTCAGTTTTGTATTCACCTAACATTTATCATTTGTCACTTTTAGCAGGTATTTATTTAATCATTATTTTTATATCTCCAAAGTTTTGTGCCGTTTTAGATTCCTTCAGATACTTCCCATCTGTTCTTTCCAGAAGTTCTTCCATTTTGAACAGTAGTTTTCTCTTTTATTGTGGCAGTTATGTTTCCTGATATCTTTGAAATGAACTTGAATATCATCAAATGTTAGATTCATTCTGATAGCTTATTTTAGACTGTCATGTTTAACAGTAAATATGTAGTTCTTCTTATGTAATCAATATTTTTCACATGATCATTCATCGATACTTGCAATCCTGTAATTATTACATCTTCTTAGCTCTTGACAGTTAATTGAAAAAAAAAACCACCACAACCATTACACTTCTTTTCCAGATGGCAAATGACCTGAGTTTATTCTGTATGGATTTTTGTAAGTCTTGATTTCTTCCATATATTTTCATCTTCTAACGTCTTGTGGCTGCTTTACCAAAATGTCTTCATCCATCCCCCTTTTTTTTTCTTGTGCCTCCCTCACCCTTTAAGTTCGCTGAAATCATTAATATTGCATAATACCTAATATTTCCATCTTGTTCCATCCTGTTGTCATCTCAATCTGTTATTTAATATGTCTTTCTTATGTTATACATTATAACAAAACAATATAAAATATATTGAATATTGATATCATTTTTCCAAAAGGAATGGTTAAATGCTTAATATTGAGTTAGACAGATGATCTATTCTCATTTGTCTTAGCCTTTTGTGTAGCAGACAACTGTTTACTCAGTAATTTTTTATCAAAATGAATTGATTGATTGTAGAGAGGATGAACGATAATTGATGGTTAAAACTAAGTCTTAAATTCTTGACAAACAGGCAAAAGAAAGATCTTTAAAACGATGGCATGAATCCATTTAAAACCCCAATTGATCACTAAACCCACTGCCTGTATAGAATGATGATGATGAATTTATTCATGTCTTCAGTGTAATACCATTAGCATTTGTGTAGTTTAACTGCTTTTTTAAAAAAAAGCTAAGCATATTCTTTTTATATTTACAGATTAAGCCTAAGTCTTTCAATAAAGTGTTCTCTTCTTTTCTGCTTGTCACTTGATGATTGATGCTGCTTTGAACAGGATTTGTGTTTCAAGTTCATCTTAGTGCTGATGAGAATTCAAAGTAGAATATCTTTTGTGTTAGGTTGAAAACTCAGTCTTCTTCTTCTTTCGATTTTGGCTGACTATGGACCACGTGAAACAACTCTTGTCATGATTTCTTTTCTCTCTTCTTTCTCTCCCTCCAATACCTCTTCATTCTTTCTCTCTGTAGCTCCCTCCTCTCCTCTGTCCACTGCACACAACCCCTTCTTCCTAGTCTTATCTTGAAAGCCCTCAAAGGCCTTGATCTTCTTTCTAAATGTGTTCCTGTTCATAATCTCCTCCTCCCTAATGTTCATTTCTCTCAGGTCTGCCTTGACACCAGTAAACCAGGTCATCTATGTTTTATCATTCCTATCAAAGTAGTCAAAAATCTCCTTGTCATCCTGTTCTCATCCATTCTCCTCAGATGTCCATAGAAGTTAGCCCTTCTCTTCTTCATTGTGTCCATCATTCTTTCAGTTCTCTCATAGATCTCTCTGTTACTCCTCAATCTCCATCCATCGTTCACAAATCTTGGTCCCAAAATTTTTCTTATTATTTTCCTCTCCTTCTTCTCTATCTCAGTCATCTGTTTGCTTGTGTTCATTGTCAGACATTCAGATGCGTAGAGGCTTTCTGGTTTTATTACAGTATTATAATGTCTTATTTTAGCATTTATGGACATAGATTTTTTGTTGTAGATGGTTTTCCAGCTTACGAAAACTATCTCCATTTTTCTCGCCCTTTCTAGATTCGCCTTGTTGTCAAGTGCATTTGGTTGGATAATTTCCCCCAAGTATCTGAATGTCCCAACTTTACCTATTTCTCCATATTTGGTCTTCATGGGGTTCCGAGCTCCCTTCACGTTTGTCATATACTTTGTTTATTCAAAGCTGATCTGTAGGTCCACCTATATCCTCTGCCATTTCTTTCAGGATATTAACCTGTTTTATCGCGTCGTCCATATTATCTGCCAGTATTGCCAGATCATCTGCGAAAGCAAGGCAATCAAAGCAAAGATCATCTTTCACTCTTCCAACTCTAATCTTCTGCACTCCCTCCTCTTCTAACTTTATCCTCCATTCTCTCACGACTTTTTCAAGTACACAGTTAAATAGGAGGGGGAACTTCTTCTAAAATCACTTATTTGTTTTGTATTTTAGAATGCATATGATATCTTCATTCCAGAATAATTCTAAAAGATTATCACTATTTTAAATGAAGTATAGTCTTTTTAGGAACTTCACATTATCAAAATTTCTTATTCAGATTTTACATTTCTACTACGGATGCTTGAACTGAAGAATGTTTCTTTGTTTTTCTGTCACCGTTGTTTTTATTTTGTGTTTTTATCTTCCATTGTAAAATTACTGTTAGTAATCATTTGTTGGAAATTTTAGAGTTAAGATTTCTTATTCATTTACCTTGGTGAGGAATTTAGAACATTCGCTTTTAAACCCATGTCTTCTCAACAACTATGTTCTTATCTAGGATATCTTCATAACTAATATGTCATTATTAGGCATTTCATCTTGCATTGTAAATTCTCAAGGTTTAATGCAGGTTAAACTTACCAAAGCTCATTGTATTAATTTGTCTTCAGTGTAATAATCAAAAAATAATTCTGATTATGAAACATATTTCTGTTGCAAAGAAGTTTGTCCAATCTTTGGTCCAATTTTAGCTTTACCAAGAACTTTCCCAAAAGTTATGGGATTTTCTTAAGGGAAATGGTCCTCGATGTGTTGCATTGCATGATTTTGCAGGAGAATAGAATGGATGAATTACCAGTTTCAGCCGGCTGTATACTTAATATTGTAGCTCATGTTAATGATGAATTGTCAGCATTGAGATTGAAAATTATCCAATGCATGAAATATCCAGTTGAATTAATATCCTAAAAGTAATAAAGGCATATTTAATGTTTAAATAAAGCAGTATTTAAAATTTTAACATTTAATTATTCGGTAATTCCAAGTATTTTTAATTTCATTTTTATATAAAACATAGGCTTATTTTGTTTTCTTTTTAACTTTAAAAACAGAAAAGTGAACCCCATGGTTTAGCACTTCATGACTTTGAATCTAATCAAGCTGATGAATTATCTTTCAAGGTATGTAAGTTCTCTTTGTCTTTTACAATGGAATTATTGTTAAACGTTTGCCTTGTTAAGAGGATAACTTTGTTGGATGTTGTTTGGACTAAATTTTCTTATCTAACATTACATAATATTGTGAGGATCTCATTTTAAGTTTAATTCTGACATAAAACAGCAGTTATAAAAGCTTTAGTGTCAAATTACACTCATAGATTTGATTCCGTATCTAGAACTGAAGTAAAGAAAGTTTTAAGTAAAATAAATCCAATATTTAAGAAACAAAAAAAAAAAAAAACCAGTAAAATTTCTTCAGTACAAATAAATAGATTGTAGAAAATAAAATAAATTATTTGAACATGGAGAATAATATAGCAAATTTCATATTTTTAAAATTTCTTAAGCTTCTTGCCTATAAATTGTATATAGGTTATATTTAAAATAAACTGTGACCCTTTCAAGCTATTTTTAGGACAGTGTTGAGACTAATAGTTGAACTCTTTAATTCAGGAACATAATAAAAAAAAAAAAAGGGTGATTTTTTTCTAACTGAGCAACGATGGAAAGATCTGGAAAACTATAAGGTTTTACCAAGAATGAAGAATGTATCAATAAATGTCATAAATACATTTCCTTTCTTGGAAAACAAATACAATTTAAGGTATTTTACAATCACAGTAAAGAAACAAATAAACAATGAATGTACTTTTAATTAATGACTGCTCATTTCAATTCTTTAAATTTTTCTAAGTGTTATTTTCTTAAATGTTGAAATTAATTGCTACTGATTAAACAAACGTAGTCCTGGTTAAGAGAAAATTGATTCAATTGATAAGAGATATCCTACTTTCAAAAGATGTGCTACAATTTGCAAGTATTTCTTTTTCAGGCCAACGACATCATAACCCTTATTTCCCGTATAAATCCTGAGTGGCTTTATGGTTGTCGTGGGGAACAAGAAGGAATGTTTCCTAGAAACTTTGTTCAGGTTGTGGTTCCTCTACCAGATGATCCAGAGGTAATTCCATTGGTTATTTGTTTATAAAAACCTTTTGTTGTTGCAAACTTCTATGAAAAAAGCTTGTTGCTAAAAACCCAAGTGATTGTTGTAGATTAGAAAAATGCGTCGGTTATCCTTAATAATCAGAATTATATGTTTCTGTTTAATAAAATATGTTTACCGATACTAATAGATAGAATTTTGCTTGCAGTTTCAAGACAAAGATTTTCTTATGGGAAATGGTCCTCGATGTGTTGCATTGCATGATTTTGCAGGAGAAGGAATGGATGAATTACCAGTTTCAGCCGGCTGTATACTTAATATTGTAGCTCATGTTAATGATGAATGGATATATGCATCATTAGCTGGAAAGTACGGTTTCATTCCAACTAATATTGTTCGTACAATTGAAGATAATTCAGAAGGTAATAATTTGCTTGCTTAAAATGCATCTATAAAACATTTCATATAATTATGCTAAAAATTAAATGTATTTCAGTTTTTAATAGCTGATCTGTATGTTAAACGATGTTATTTGTAATGTATCATTGATAATCATCTCTCCTTAGTGTGGGCACTGTCCTTGGAAAGCTCCTTTTCTATAGATTATCTGCCTTGGGTCCTGAGCACCCATTCATATATTTAGCTTGGATTGAGATCCATGTCCTAGAAAGAGAGGATCTGATTGTTGATTGACTACTGCTTGATTTTATCTACTTCTATTAAAGTAAGGTCTTAGGATGGATTCCCCTCCCTATTATCAATTGACTGGTCACCTCCTTCTACTTAGGTTTTGGTTGGAGTCAACCATCAGTCTTGGAGGTATGAGGTTAGTTTAATCATGTTTGGACATAATTCTCCTTCTGTTTGTTCTTTGCTGGACGAAAGAGAAGATGCTCAGATAATCAGAGTTAAATGCTCTCTTTTCTTATCCAGAAAGCTGTGATTGAATTGAAGTACATCAATCTACAAAGAAGTTTGCATCAGTTGCCGAATCAATTTCTATATTGTGTGAGACAAACCATTTGAATCTTTCTCTGCTCTCATTGTCACTCTTTTGTTACTCCTGTAGCAAAGCCTCAACTTTTTCTCAGGTTCCTAATTCAAATCAGCCGTATTGTCTTTCCTTGTATCTTCATATCAATTTATCAGCCAGTATATGTTTGCAGAAAACCTTCATGATGGGAATGGATACACTTTTATTTAGTGTAGATAAATTTATTTATTTTTTAGAATTTGAATTATTTTTAAATTACTTTTATCTTCTCAATCAAAAGGTTTGACTACTAACACTACTCAACAAATTTAAACTTTTTTTTTCTACTTCTGGTTTATTAAGTGGGTGGATTTACCTAATTTTGTGATACTGAATTCATTGGAAAACTCAGATTCTCTGTAACATGTCACATATTTGATTCAGTAGTGTCTTCAGTAGTGATTGCCCATCATTGCATGGTACCAATGTCATTTGTAAAGTCATTGCATGGCTCCATTTGTAAAGATATCTGATGAAACTTTCTCCCTTTTCCTCATTAACAACATTCAAATTTCCTGAAAAAAAGTCAAGGTAGGAGCAGAAAATTAACTTTAAGTGACATTCTACAACCTAGGTTGTTGTAATTTTCCAATAGATCAGTCACAATAGAGAGTTAATTCTATTGCCCAACAATCTGTGAACAATGGCTTTAAAAGAGGACTAAACAGCCAACTAGAAATACATCTTATCAATAGTTGGGTCTCTCAACAATTTTCTGATTTGAGACCCAACAAAAATTCCCTCAACATAAGAAACATTTCCTTCAAATGACTGAAGGCCTGACCTTCTTTATCAAGAGCTTTTACGAAGTTCTTAATCAAGCTCAACTTCATATGATTTTACTTGACTCAACTAATTTGGCTTTTAATATTTTGCTTTCCAGCAATATAGAATCTCCTCGTAGGCCATTTCTTGACTTTATAGGGGTTCTTGGTGTCTTGGCTGTTCCATAAGCTTAAAAAACAGCAGAACTTTGTAAACCCACTCTGCAGTTCTAATAGCAGTGGAATCACTTAAGTCACAGCCACTTACTTTCTTTGTACTTTTACTTTCTCCAGCTGCAAAGCCAAGCTTTCATATGTTTCCTTCATATCCATAGGTACTGATGGGTGTTTGTTGTTGCCGTGCAATAATACTGCTTTTAAGCTAGCTTAAGATGAATCTATGAAGATTTGCCACTCACTTACTGGGATTACGCTGAACACCCAACTCCATAATTAAACCATTCATGTCTTTGCACACACCATGAATTTTTCTCTTTCAAAAAATTGTGTTAAATAGTAATTTCTTGTTCTAAAAGTTGAAATTATTGTGCCTTCAGCTAGTAGGTTCCATTGTTGCAGAACATATTTCAACAGTTCTGTTTATTGTTTAGAAATTGTCAAATCACAAACCCAATCATTCAGTTCCTCCTGTTCTATGAGATGAGGTGATCTGCCAGGAGGATGTCTTCTTCCACAGATCAATCACCCTTAATTTCACATTCCTCTGATGACCCCGATTCATTTGTTTTCAAGTGACAATAAAGGAACAGTTAAACCTTCTCTGTGCGGCACAGATTTAAATGTTGAAGACACATCCGGATATTTGCTAGTGGGTTTAGTTTTACTTGAATGTTCTGCAATATTAGTGAGACAGTCAGTGATGTGATGCTTTGGCTCATGTCAAACCATTGGAACAGAAAATGGCACTGAATGGCTGTTTCCTTTCATTCATTCTCTTAATGTAGTTACACAGGTTATGCAAGAATATGAAGTGCCCTGGCTTTACCTTGATCACCAAGAACACAATCAAAGTATGGTTTACACTTATCTAAGTCAGTGATTGACTTTCTTTGTTGTTTTGGAGTAAACTTGCCTCAGACATAACAAGTCATCACAATGGTTTACTCAACTATGAAGTTTAAAGATGCCATTACACTGTTGATACTATACTTACTGCAAAAAAAAAAGGTGCTGAAACATCTGACTAACATACACAGAAATACACAGCACCCCAGAAGATCACAAACTGAGGTTCATTAAATAGTAAAATGCAACAAAGTAACACCACTCATGATTCAATGTTACACTAAAGCACTATCTGACTTCAATGACTGATGAATCATGCAGTGACTATCTTGTCCTGTCGTGATTGTTTTTTGAACTTCTTCCACTATTTACTGCAACCAAATAAAGCTTATATATAACCTGCACAGACATACATTTTGTCATTATTATACAGGGTGATTTAGGAGGAGTTACTGCCACTTATGCTCATTTATGATATTTTGAGCTAAACAATATCATATAAACCCAGGGCCTATTCTCAATATTTAGAGGGTAACAATAATGTGAAGGTTGTTTGTAAAAGACCTCTTTCATTAGTTGGAGGAATAAAAACAAAAGAGAAATAAAGAATGGACTTTTTAGAAATAATGTTTTCTTTTATTGGCTAATAAGTTGGAGCTGAATTGCTTAATTGCATCGTACAGAAAGTTAGTTCAAGTTTTAACTACAAAATTACATTATTCTGATGGGCTTATCAGAATACTTGTTACAAATCACACCAATTCTATCGACTTGAGTGTTGTTATGAGTTGTTCATAATTATGTGTTTTCAATAAAAGAAAACATTATTTCTGAAACTTTCGTTTTTTATTTCTCACTTGTTTTTACTCCAACTAACGAAAGTAGTCTTTACAAACAAACTTGACATTAATGTAAATATTGAAAATAGGACCCTGGTTTATATGACATTTTTTTTCTCAAAATATCATCATACATGAGCTCCTTCAGTGGCAGCAACTCCTCCTGAATCACCCTGTGGGGAAAAAAACTTAAAAAATTCCCCATATCTTAAAAAACCTTATGTGATAGGAGATTTCCAAAGCTGAATTCAGATTCTTCATTCCAAAATATATAAAAAACGAGCTGGGCCCTGTGGTGTCACCTGCCCCTCTCGGTAATGTTCTGTTCTCGTCGTGTGGCCAAGCCGCCCGCCGCCACACCCATTGGTTGACATTTATGTGTACTGCTCTGCTCCTATTGGTTGAAGTGTGATGTTATATAGCCTATAACCTTCTTCAATAAATGGGCTATCTAACGCAAAAAGAATTTTTCAAATCGGACTGGTAGTTCCTGAGATTAGTGCATTCAAACATACAAACTCTTCAACTTTATGTATTAGCATAAGATGATGTATTCTACACCAGATGCAAAATGACTGTTGACTAGTTTAATTTGTTTCATTCATGTATTGGGGGAGTGGGTTGGTAGGGGTTGTAACCCCCTCCCTCCTGTACCCGGAAAAGGACACAATGTTTTTCTTTTTTAGTTAAATGGCTTAGGCCACTATAACCTCTACCATTCCAAAATCCTGGCTACACCTATAATTTGTTTCTCCATTTGAAATTAAAATTATTTCTATGAAGCTCATAATAGAATTATAATTTCTTCTTAAATTATAATTACCAAAGTAAATGTCAAAAATTGATTCTTAATAACAAATTGTATTAATATTTAAATTCTTGTGAGAAAAAAAAAATCTTTTTTTTTATTTTATTTCAGTAAGTAAGTTTATTTCTATTTAGTTGCTTTGTATCTTTATTTTCATAAATTTTCAGGATTTAGTCAAATTCAGTGTATATTTAAAAAGTGAATGTTAAGTGAAATAATAAATGAAAAACATTAAATAAAATTACTCCTTTATTCAGAATAATAAAGTAAAACTGAATTATTATAAAGCATTGAATCAGCTGTTGAAGTTGACTTCAAAATGACAGACTTTTAACTTCATCACAAACCAAGATGACCCAGGTTTGTTCAAAAGCTGTCCACCACCTAAATTTTTTAAAAAAAATATTTAAGCAAAATTTAGACTAAACAAGACAGAAAATTATACCATTCTCATACTATATACTGAAGTTTTCATTTTTTATGCAAAGTGCTACTTGTTTAACACTTTGATATTTCAGATTTTTATTTGCATTAGTTAAAAAGAGATAATGATTTGAAATAACCCTTAAATACTGATAATTTGAAAAAAACAAAACAAAAAAAACACCTTGACTCCAGCTTTGCTTATTCTTCTCTCCTTTCTTTCATTCTACAGTATAAATTTAGTATCCTCCCACATGATTGACTCAGAAGCAATATCCTACAATGAACTCTTTTTAGATCATCATTTCAGTCAATATATATCTTTTTTTCTTAAATGTAAAAATTTTGTAATTTTTTACATTTCATTAAAAAAAAAATTACAAAATGAATGACACGAATTCTCTTTTGTATGATATATTTCGCCCTAACATAATGGATATGATATTAATTACAATCAGTGGCATTATTTGAGTTCTTCTTCAGTTCTACCAGAATAACAATTGACTTTGTATATCTATTCTTCAATACAAATATATCTGATAAGCTGATGATCTGCTAAAAATTTTATGCCTAGACATGTGCCTATCCAGCATTTCCTACTCTGCTTTGTTGTGTCATCATTTTATTTCTTATGGTTGAGCTGTAAAGAAATTTGAGAAGACTACACACAGTCTTCAACTGTTAGCGTTAGATTCTGTGTATTGAATCAGTCAAGCACCAATGAAGCAGTCCAAGCATTATATCGTCCTAATTTTTGCACTTTTGATGAGAAAACTACCTTCGGTTGATTTTCCCTGTATTCATATCTTAGAGATGTTTCAGAGCTCCTCTTTCTGCAGACTCACACACACACACACACACGTCCTTTTCTCCAACATCTCACACAATTTTCTTTTTTTTTCTTCCCCCCCCCCCCCCCAAAAGAAATTTCATTTTCATATTCATTTCATGGTTTACTTTATCATTCTCATTGTGATTGACTGTAGATATCACCTTATTTATCAAAATACCTTCTTTGAAAACTTTAGGGCTTGATTATATTTATCTTCACATTACCAATGATCTCCAAGACCATGAACACAAAATGCCTCCACCTCACAACAAAATGATCCCACTCCACAGTATATCATTTGATCATATGTTGGAATCCTAAACTGCTGTCACTCCCTACAGGCCTACAACAGAAGTCCAGCATTTGACATTATAATTGGTTGTTAGTGATATTTGTGTAAGTTAGTGTTCTTCACCAGTGCAGATGAAATATAAAAATATCTTAATTTATAAAATATCAAGCAATTTTTTTTACATTTGAGGGGAATCGTTATCCAACTGTAGATTACAAAAAGAAGAACAGATCTGAGGATACCATTATTTATTAACTTTAAAAATTTGTAGGAATATAACTTGATCATTAAGTTGAAATCTTATAATATACAAAATTGCTTGCATTAAAAAGGATTTGAATGAAAAACGGCTTTACATTTTTGTAATTTTGTGTTATATTTTTAAAAGCCTAACAGAATTTAAATTAATAACAAAATAATGATCTTATAATGATTTTCATGAAAATAATAATAATATTAACAATAATATCATTCAATCTACATAACAATTTAAAATTCAAATAAAGCAGTACAATTCATGCTTTCTGTTAAGCAATTACAAAGAATAGTTTTTAATAAAGTTCTTCTTTTATTAATAATTTACATTTATTGTTTGAATAAGCAACAATACTCACATTCTTCCAATTAATAACATGGTGCAGAAAGTTACCGATTTACTCAGCATTTGCCAGTTTGTAAAAAATATTCTTATGCTGTTTTAATCTTTGAAATCATTTTTCATTGGTTTGTCCAATATAAAATTTATTATAAGTTTTGCAAGAAATTTTGTATATTTCTCCTGTCTTTTGCAAATTATCAATTTCATCCTTTTAAAGGAGATGATATATTTAATACCTTCTTAATAGGCTTGAAAATTACAAGAAAATTATGTTTATTTATAAACATAAAATCTGTTTGAAATCTTAGAATAGTTTAAAATTCAAACAGATAGATATTTGGATCACAATATGCCACATATTATTATAATTTAACCAAAAAAAGTTAGGTGAGTGATACTGCAATTCCTAATGACAACAGAATTTCAGGGATGAAAATCTCACAAACTAACTTGGAAATTAAAATTGAATGTTTATGACCAAAAAAAAAGCTACAACAGTGCCAATAGTCATTGGTGTTCTTGGAACACTTCGAAAAGAACTATAAAATAATTTAAATTAGCTACAACTTTTATTATTCAAATTTTGTAACACGAATCCTGCCAAGGGAGGATTGTTTTTAAGGTAGGTTTGTTTTGTTTTTTTTTAAACTTGATAAAGAAACCGATCAAGATGAGGTTTCAAAACGTGCGTTCTTTTTTAAATATTGTTGGTCTGTAGGTGCCGAATTAGTTGGCCTTTTTAATTTTATTATTCATGTTTTTCATTTGTACAAAAGTACTTGTTTAAGATCTGCCCTTATTATAAGACATTATTTGGTCATTTGTCAGATTTCTAAATAAACCTGAATTGGCCACATACTCCAACAAACTGTCAACCAATGGTATATAATAATAATGATAATAATAATAACAATAATAATAATAATAATACCAAAATGCTTGATTTTGATTGGATCAGAATATATAAATTCCAAATAAAAATATATTATAATGACTTTTTATTCAGCAAAATATTTGTGAAATTAAGGAATATATTTTTATCTAAACCAAAATATATAGTTCCTTGAATATTGAGTTGTAAAACTGAGACTCAACTTTCTGGAAAAAAAAAAGTACTTAATATTTCCTCTTCAGATTTTGATTATTTACTACACAGTCAATTCTATTCAAAATAGAAATGATTTACATTTATTGAATCTTTTCTATAGTGAATGCTGCTCTGACAAGTTCAAGTCAAACCGGTTCTCAAGTAAGTAACTTAATAGGGCATTTTAGAAGAGTAAATACTTCATTTTTTTTTTTCATTACTTTAAGCCAGTTTTTCTCAACCTTTTTTGCTTCTTGGCATACTTTTATAGTTGCAGAAATCCTGCGACACACCAAAATTTTCCTTTGCATATGCTAGAATCTTTGGAGAGAAAAAAATAACAATTTATAAATGAATATAAGTCTCTTTTCAACATTTAAAGACGAGATATAATTTTTAAGACAATTTGCATAGGATTTAATACTTTATTAACATTAATTGTTAGAAGGAAACACAATAGTATATATTTCTGTTTGCCCACGTTATTTGACGTGCAGGCTTTATACTAGCATTTATCTGATGTGAAGCTAAATGTTTTCTCGCAGCACACGTGTGAAGAAGTTCTGCTTTAAGCTATTGTTAGTAAAAATTTCATTAAATATATATTTAATTCTAAGTGTAGTAATCGTCTATTTTCTGAAAACGTTCAATCCACAAACTATGATATAAATCAAAAAGTTTTTATTACTAACTAAGCTCCATCCTGACTATGTAAAATATTTTACAGGGATATCTTCCCTTGGTTCTTCAGGTGACATTACAAAATTTAAAACTAAAAAATCTGTGTCTGACTATAGCATTGTTAATAACGATGATATTACTACTACAGTCAAATCTGTTTACCTCAAAAACCTCTATCTCGAAATTTCTGAGATTCCCTACATTTACAATCTAAATTCAATGTATTTTCCAAGTTTATCTCGAAAAAATTTCCTTCAAAACCTTTGTATCTCGAATTTCGGATAGTGTAAATTACAAAAATCGATGCCCAAAGACCACCCTTCTTCAATAACAGGATGGGGGGGGGGATGTTTCTTGGACTTCCGGAATGTCGCCGTCTTCTATCGCCGTACTCCCCAACCGAGAGAGGAGTACACAATGACTCTGACAATAAGTGAGGAATTGATTGATGAGCACCACCAGGGGCCAGCTTCCACACTTAGGTCAGAACTCTGGGAGGAGAAATTCATTTCCTTTTGATAATTTTCTTAGGTGATGGCTGTTTTGTGACGGCGAGTCTTTTCTTAAACATTGTGCGATTACAACAAAAGCAATTTAAACATTTTTTAATTGACTGCATTTCAAACCTCTATAACTCGAAACCTCTTTATCTTGAATTTTTTTCCTTTCCCATAAGATTTGAGATAGACAGGTTCGACTGTATTTAATATCATTAACAATACATATATTACATTAGAATTTAGAGATTTTTCCACAGCATTTCTTGGAATTTTCTATTACAAATTCACTGACTTCTAAACCTTTACTAATACATTCAAAGCTATTAATTAAAACATGCTATAAACCAAGATATTGGAAGGTGTTTTACGTGTGTTTTAAGTTAACATGGAATGACTGGGTTCTGGCCACCACACACAGTTCTAATAAAATAC
>JAFIDM010092211.1:0-23731 GCA_023159025.1 Thereuonema tuberculata
GGGGAGAACAGACACGGACGGACGGACAGGACGAACGCAATAGCTACCAAATTGGTCGCTGAAAAGAATTAATCAGCATTACTGTTTTAAGTAATTGAAATCGGATTAATTTTAATCTTATCAAATTACTAAATTAATGGATTAGTCAAAGGGGTTAATATTTATTGTCTAAGGCTAGGTTGCACAAAACTGGTTATGATCTTCCGTTTAGGAAAACCACATTCAACTAAAACTCGCAATCATGATCTTTCTGTATTGCACCAACCACAACGTGATTGAACCAGATTGAACGCTTGTTATGTGAGTTAAGTTCTCAGAGAGGAAGTGCGTCATACATTGTAAGTCGATTCCTGATTGTTGCAGCAAACATTTCCCGAGCAGAGAGCTCGATTGGCAGTATTAAATAGAATAACTTTTTTAGTAATTTATGGTAAATTGGTGTTTATTCATTAGATTCGATAACCCTATTGGATGTTGCTGTTTGGCTGGACAGCGATTTAAGTTAATCTTATTCGACAATTTTAAAATTAAATTACAGTAAATGAAAGAAATGAAATTTCAAAATTTCAACCATTCACATTTCTTGCATGTAATGAAATTTACGAAAGTTGAAAGATAAGCCACCAATTCCTTATAGGGTTAAAGGTTTTGCCCAATTTATTTAAAAAACCCCATTGCGGGTTTTCTATAAATGGGTTTTGCACCCACTGTCTCCCTCCTGTATGTAGACTAAGTCGGAGAAAGCAAGGGAAAAATATTCATTCCCATATTTCACTTTTCTTTTCCACTTCACGAAGAATCTACACATTTGCTGAATCTTGCAGCAACTTTCATTGCTTTTACGGCGGACATGATTTTTTAATAAACTAACATTTGTAGATGAAAAATCTCTTAAATATTTAAAAATATCGAAGAATTTTTAATACATACTTTTATTAGCCTGCATTGTTAGAACGAAAGTACAGGGTATTTCATTCGCTATCGAACTCAATTTTCGTCAATTTTCAAACTACCTTGATTCTAACGGTGACCATTTTCAAAACTTATGAAATCATGCTTCTCCTAAACCAAGTTATGTCCGTGACAAATTTCTCTATTACTTCCATTAATTGTGAAAATTAAAAGGAAAATCAGAGTTGATAGCGAGTGACAAACCCTAGTTAAATTAGCTTGCCAATTTTGATTTCTAGAATTTAAGTCTACATTAGAGCAGTGGTATTCAACATAGGGTACGAGAAGTGTTTTTAAGGAGTGAAAAAAAAAAAAAAAAAAACCCTGCCAATGCACTAATCGGAGGATTTCATTATTTTAAGTGCTGATAACTAACATATTTTACAATTTTAAATTATATTGGTTATTCATGCATAGGTAATTTTAATACAATAAAACAGGATGACTTGGATACAAATTACAAATGTTTAAATCCACTGTCACAACTCAACAATTGATTTGTTGTAAATAAAATGTTTATTTCGCTAGGTACCAGCATTTGAACTGGTTCCAAATTAATGGCTATTTAAATTTGGGTCCAAGTAACCCTGTTTTACGGGTACTTTAAATAAAAGGGGATGAATTGAATAGAAATTTATATGAAGCTATGCGAACATGGGATTGGATACCACTGCATTTTTAAATATAATTGATGCTTTTAGACAGCGTCAGAAGCAAAGCGGCCCCATAATATGCACAATTTTATAAACTAAATTTTATCGTATGCGACAACTTTTGACCCTCCAACTTCCGGTCAGGGAGTGGCCTGCTGAAAACAATGGTGAAGGTTTCATTCTAATATCTCTAACAGTTTGGCCACTAGAGAGTGTAACGTCCACCAAGCATAATACCAAAAGTGGTATTACTTTTAACAGGCGAGCTGTAAACTAGGGGCTCCTAATAACAAAAATTCGTCTTTTCAGAATTCCCAATTTCGAGAAAGATGTCAGAATTTGACGCATATTTTACTTATTTTTTAAAATTTTTACAGATTTACAGACCTACATATGTTTGCAATTTGGTTCAATAATAAAAAAAATACCCACTTTCCCCTATTTGAGAATAATTGTTCCAGACAATTCTTTATTTAATAGATCTTTATTTTAAGTGATAAACAAATACAAGTTCAAGAGAAAAGCAATAACAAATAATGCAACAAATTCAAAAAATGGTTAACAATTAGTAACAAGTGAAAATTAATAGTTTCTAACATTGAATTCAGTGTACATAAGCTATTATAGATTAACACAGAATTAACAAGATTACAATTTTAAAGATAATTAAAACTAAGAATGTAGTCATTTTTTTATATTTTTTTGCTTCGAAATTAATGTTTGAAGAAACAAACTTAATTTTAAAACCATCTTAAACAAGTACGGAAAGTTTATAATTCAAAATAGTAGTTCCTTTAAAAGGATTAATGTTGTATTAAATTTAAAATAATCTTAAATTTTAATATAACATTGATTTGTAAAGAACCAAGACAAGAGATCTCATGAAATCTTAAATGATGATAGAATTCTTAACTTCTAATTAACATTTAAATCATAATCACTATGTAGAGAATCACTATTTCAAAAAAACAAATTCAAAAAAATTTAAATTGAATCACTGTTATTCTACGGTGAAAGCACTCGATAAATTTAAAAGGGATAAGAAAATTTTGGTTTTTCCATATTTAATATAAAATGCTTTCAAAGAAGCCTAAGGGTTTGTAGTTTAATGAAAGGTCAAACTTCGAATTCAGTGTACATAAGCTATTACAGATTAAAACAGAAATTAACAAGATTACAATTTTAAAGATAATTAAAACTAAGAATTTTTTATATAGTTTTATAAAAAACTAGTCATTTTTTAATATTTTTTTCTTCGAAATTAATGTTTGAAGAAACAAACTTAATTTTATAACCATCTTAAACAAGTAGGGAAAGTTTATAATTCAAAATAGTAGTTCATTTAAAAGGATTAATGTTGTATTAAATTTAAAATAATCTTAAATTTTAATATAACATTGATTTGTAAAGAACCTAGACAAGAGATCTCATGAAATCTTAAGAATTGATGACGTAGAATTCTTAACTTTTAATTAACATTTAAATCATAATCACTATTTAGAGAAAAAAAAATTCATTAAAAGTGAACGTGTAGATATATCGTGTGATATAATAGCTTTGCTAGTACAGAGACTACCATTTGCCATTGCGCATCAGAGTATAGTCCTTAACCAAGCATTTATTTTTAAATGCTAGCATGTTTATTGTTTTGGAGATAAAAATCTCGACTCATCGTCGTACGAGGACTTCTCTAGTTTCGCATTCTCAAATTTCAGCTTCAGCTTCTCGTGCTCTCGCTTCAGGTCGCGGAAGTCGCATTTCAGGTACAGATAGTCCTTATCCAGCCGAGTGGAATCGTAATCCAAGTTCTTGTTCTCTTCTAGAAGCGTGTTGATCTGTAGGTTAAGATTCTTGTTCACTTCCTTCAGTTCCGACACCTTTTCCATCTTCTTCTGGCAGGCTTTCTTCAGATCCACACAGCACGTCTTGTAGCGCGCCGTCTTCTCCTCCAAATCACCGTTGCGCTTCTGGACTTCCTTGTAATCCGCCTCGAGATCCGTCAGCGTCCTACGCAGCATCGTCACTTCACTCTCCTCCGACTGATTCATCATACTACAGTCTTTCTGAGCGACGCAAGTAGAATCATCCTGTTCAGAGACCCCGTTACCTTCTGATTCCATCACCGGAGAAGTAGAATCAGTCAATTCTGTGATGTAAGCTTCAACAGCCTTTGTTGTGGGATCCTCTAATGACTCTTCAATCAGATTAGTTGAAGAGTCTATCGTCTTCACAATGTCTTCCATTTCCACAACTAGTTCCAGGGCAGTCGCCATATTCCGACTTAAAGAATCTCTCACGGTTTTAAGTTGTTGTAGAAACTTCACGTCCTCGTCCTCAGTAACGTCCTCCACAATCTTCGTATCGTCATCGAGTTTCTTATTCTCCAAATTTTCAAAGGGAAATTTTCCATTTTCATCTTCCTACTGTCCAATCGATTTTTTAAATACAGACAATTTTCTTTCTGCCCACTCAATGTACTGTCTTCGGAATCTCGAACTGCTGCAGTGATCTCTTCGTCTTTCGAATCCTTTAATGTCACAGAGGCTACTGGGCTAGGACAGGGTGAAATCGAAACCTCTTCTTTCAGGTCTACCAAAGAAAAGGAAAACAATTACAAACTTTGAAATAAACACTACCCTTGTAAAAGCATGCGCACACTAAGTCGGTTTGACCACTATTCGCCTCAATACAGTCGAGGTTAAACTGCTGTTAACAGTTTCTGGGTAAGTCCCTGGAATGTTCTCGCAACTGCTCCTGGTTATCAAGAGGCCAGTTTAGCTACTGGTGTGGAATGCTTTCGTTTCTCTCAACCATCATTCCAATTCTTGCTTATTAACTTATTAGTTAGTCATAACTAATCATCTTATGTTTGTAGGCGGAATTTCAAGCTTCTTCGCCACTGGAGGTATCGGCCTGAATCATGTGTCATCTGATAGTGAGAATTGGAAGTGTGCAGATGCTTTTGCAGGGTAGTGAATGGTAGCTACAGTTGTCATTGAAAAGATATACAAATTAAAAAAAGAAAAATCGTGTTGCAAAAGGAAAAAACGTTTCAAACAAATACTTAAAAAATGGAAACTTAACAATAAAGAATAAAGCAATTAAAAATTGCTGCTGCGTTTTGGGAATATACAATATAAGGGTGTGCTAAAAGTCCGAAAAGCTATGCTTGTGAAAGGCACCAAATAATTCAAATTAGGTGGCATGTGGGTCCTGTGATTCCTGATCTTCTATTTACGTTAAAATTAAAAAATATATGTAATTCAGCAAAAAGGATGCCAACACCTAATCTAAGATAAAAAAAAAAATATTTATACACCAACATAATTACATATAAGAGATTTTCAAGTAGGAAGGGAATGGCACCAATTTCCAAAATTATTGTGCATAATGTTTAAAATATATTTAAACAGTATTATAGCTTTAGCTCCCACGAAAACAATCTGGTTCATGAAATGGTTTTAGAGCAGCAGTTCCCAACTCGCGAAATATTTCTGCGACCCACAATTTCACTAAAAATGTAATAATAAGTTCATTTTAAATGTCATTCCATTTTAGAATTTTCACGAAACCGTCAAGGGATTCGTAAACCAGTAATTGGTGAACGCTGGTTAACAGAAGACAGTCCTACATGAACGAAAAAAAAAACTAAATTTTAGTACAGGCCTATCAGTCGAACTACAATTAATCATCTCTTGTTAATTGTACAAATCGGAGCAACAAATGAGTAATTTTTTATAATTTTGGAATTAAACGATTTAAAAACATTTTATTAATAATGTATCCATGATTTCTTTTCCTAGTTTTAAGAAAATGATAGCTAAAAAGCTATCAGCTATTGTAAAGATGCCGGTTTTCAAATTTATACAACAATTATGATTTATAAATTTTATTTTACCAAATTCGCTATATTTAAGAGAAGCAAAAAACTCCTGCCAAGTTCATCTCCCGTAAGGATTCATAGTGTTTTGAAAAAACATAATTGGAGAAAAATAAAAATTTTTAATGTACAATATTATTAGCAAACTGTTTTCGAATTGCTTGTTGCTAAAATAATTAGCTGTATCTTAATTTGCCAGGTTGCTACGAACTATAAAACTGCCCCATGTCTTAAAAAGCATTCCATTTTTTTTCCAGGCTTGGTTTAGGCCTATTGAAATTTGCCAATTGCCAATGTTAACTAAACACGAAAAAGGTCAGCTTTCATAATGTTTTGGATGTATAAACTTCTACAAATTCATTAAAAATACTATCTTAAAGCATAAAAAAAAATAATAAAAGAAATGGCCGAGACTTAACTTGAATGGAATATGTAAGATAATGAATAAATATATTTTTATCCTTAAATATTTCTCGTTAACTTAGCATATATCAAATCTTCCCGTTCATCTTTTAGTTAATGAAATTCCGTTTGTTTTTTTAACAAACTATAGTGAATTACAATCAGCACTGCATTCGCTTTTCCATTTTATTCATTAAGCCTATTTCGACGACAAAAGTATTGTAGGATACATATCAAAATCTCTTCAACTTCTGAAATTGAAAAATTACAATTAAAATAATTAAATGAAAAGTTAAAACTTAACGTTTTTATGCTTCATGCTTGTAAACGAAACAATATTTCCTAAGAGAATTTGAATTAACTAAAAGATCTTTTCAACAAATCACGAGAATTTTATTAAATTTAAGATTTATTTCCTTCATTGAACTAAAAAAAACACAATTAAAAGCTTTAACTTTCAAAATCTGAAGAATAATGAACACAAAGAGAAAGGACTTGTTGTATTCTAAAATGGAACGAGGCCTAAAAATGCTTCTATCTCGTCGACTAGTTTTCTGATTACGATTTTAAATATTTAACTCCTGAAATCTAACGATTAAATTTAGTTTGACGATTAATTAAATTGAAGAGATTATATTCTGTTTTCAATAAAATTACCCTTATCTTCAGTGGAAGTCGTAGCTCCATTTTCATTTGCGTTTGTCCGGCTTATCTTTCTGGGGAACGGTAACAGTTAAAATTAGTACCGCTAGATGGCGGCTAGTGAAAATAAATTTAAAATATTAAGTAATTTTTATTGTGTAAATTTATGATTTAAATAGTTTAAAATATACTAGCAAATTTTCAAATATGTATGGTTTAAAAGAATATAATTTCTGTTCAACTTTATTTTTTTTATTTTTTATTTTTAACCATTCAGATTGTACTAAAGTAAAAAAAAACTGTTGTTGTTGGTGGCTATGGAAGCTTGTAATAAAAAAAGTTAGAATTTGTCTATCAAGTGACTTGCTTGTATTCTGTTTCTAAAGTTTTATTGGAGTCAACACCGTAGCCTAAATGAATAATATAATTAATTAAGAAGACAACTAACATCTTCATCGAAGACAAATGGTATGTTAAGTCAGATTCACTAAAATCATCGTCCCAATCCATTTCTGAAATTAACTTCTTCTTTCTACTCATCTTTAAATATTCTATTCTAACTTTCAGAAGTTTTCGCTCTTAAAAAACCAACGATGATGCTTCTGAAATCTCGCAAAGATCTGAAGTCTCGCTCATTGTTCTCACATTTTAAATAAGTTACCGAAGCGCTCTCTCTTAGCGATTTCAGAAGCATATTACCGTAAAATGTCGATTATTGATGCATAATCCGCATAGCTACATATCAAGTTAATTAAACATTTTTAAATTACATGTTCCAGTGCCGTAAGACTCTAGGATGTAGTTTTAATATAATAAATTAAAATAGTTGAATATTTTTTAATAAATTTTGCCATCTTTCGTTTTTTATAGTGTATTTTTGAGAAATATTTTGATATCTATTCTATTATTTTTTGTTGATGATCCCGTAAAATATAAATAATAATTAGGGTTTAATTAATTTTCATTAGGTTATGTAGTATGTGAAGTAAAAAAATAAAACAGCAACAAACTAGTTAATCCGGTCATTATTGTACGTATAATGTTTTTTTTTTTTTTTTTTTTTATACTCATGGACAAAAAAATTAGCGCACCAAGAAATAATTGCGGGATCGTAACGAAACTTGCAATGAAGGTACATGTCGAGGAGATATGCAAATGATTAGAAATGCAGCGTGATTGCGCATTACGTATAGCCGGTAGAGGGCGTTGAACATCGTACTCTGTGGAGTATAAAACAGGTAACCAAAGCTTGTTTGAGTGTGCTGAATCATTTACAAAGGAAGAGCTGAGGTAGACATGCCATTACGCCGTGTTCGAAGACATTATACGCAGTTGTCGCTGTTTGAGAGAGGGAGAATCGTCGGGATGATGGAAGCTGGGTGGTCAGCTAGGCGACTAGCTCGTCAATTAGGCCGCTCTGATTGTGTTGTGAGGAGGTTTTGGGACCAGTGGACCCGAGAGATGTCATGTACACGACGACCAGGCTCAGGACGCCCTCGACAGACCAGTCGTCGAGAAGACCGCCACATAGTCAGAAATGCACGCGTACAGCCAACTGCTTCATCGGCCGCCATCCAGGCACAGGTAGCACCTTCACTAGGGGCCGCTGTGTCTTCTCGAACCATACGAAGGCGCCTGGCTGAAGGACAGTTGGTATCGCGGCGCCCATTACGTGTGCTGCCCTTGACGCCCACCCATCGATGCCTCCGTTTGGAGTTTTGCCGCGCACGAGGAAACTGGACTGCAGCGGAATGGAACCAGGTCGTCTTTAGCGACGAATCCAGATTCAATCTCGGCAGTGATGACAATCGTGTTCGTGTGTGGAGAACCCGTGGTGAACGCTTCAATCCTGCCTTTGCTGTACAGCGACACACCGCTCCCACAGCTGGTGTGATGGTATGGGGTGCCATTGCCTACAATACATGGTCACCCCTAGTATTGTTCCGTGGCACCATGACAGCCCAGCGGTATGTTCATGAAATCCTGCAACCACATGTGTTGCCACTCATGCAACGGTTCCCAGGAGCCATTTTTCAACAAGACAATGCTCGGCCTCATACGGCAAGGGTGTCACAAGACTGTCTCCGCACTATTACTACCCTTCCTTGGCCTGCCCGATCCCCAGATTTGTCTCCAATCGAGCATATCTGGGATCATTTGGGACGACGAGTTGGGCATCCCACGAGTTTGAACGAACTAGAGGCAAGGTTACAGCAAATATGGAACGAAATGTCTCAAGACATCATACAGAACTTGTATGACTCAACGCCCGATCGTATCGCATCGTGCATTCGCGCTAGAGGGGGTCCAACGGAGTATTAACTCCTCCGTTCTTTTGCCTTTTTCTCTGAAATAAATTATCCTTTTTCTTTGATTTTCTAATCATTTACTTATATCAAAGTAGTCGTTACGTATGTAAATTTTCGTTTCATTTTGACGACTCCTTCTTGGTGCGCTAATTTTTTTGTCCATGAGTGTATATACATATTCTATCATCTGTCTATTCGATTATTTGTCATGGTCTTGGTTCCGTACCCAGAAGGATAATCGACGTTCTATTGTATATACCCATGAGGGAAGTACTCGATATTGTTTTATTATTATTTTAATCATTACTCAGCATTTTAAATTAATACATCACTCACAGCAACCTTTTCTTCGATCTCATCGTCTCTGTACAATTTTTAAGGAGCAGAATTTTTTAAGAAATATTCTGCATTGAAATCATTTGCCGATATGAGGCACAATCTGTCCCGTACATCAGAACTATTTATACCCGTTTATTTACTCGAACTACTGTATTACACTAAGGTTACTATGAACCATAGTGTTTGTATTTAACCTAATTTAATTCCTTAGACAATTCTATTTATTTAAAAATAAACTGAACGGCCTATGAATCCCAAGCTTTTGGGGATTTCCTTTGGTCTAGCGCTTTAACATCAAATGAATAGTTGTTTTTTTTTACCTATTAATCAAAAGGGTCGTACCAAATATCTGACCAGCGTTTCTCTACAAACTGCAATTGAATCAAAAATATCAAATAGCAGGAAGCAATAACGTCGCTGACATTAACGATTGGGCCCTACCTGTGAGAGACTTTACCTGTGGCTGAAACTGTCAAATACTGACTTATAAAAATCTAGAATAATCCGTGCAGAATTTAACACAAGTTCTTCATTCGCACAGTTTAATCAAATACATTTACATAATTATTGGAGGATAAGACTTATTAGTGTTAAAATGATGTGTCATCAACTGTTGTATGAAATCTAACAACAACAATAATATCATCCGTGCCCCACAGCGGAACGAGCTGGGTTCGATTCCCGGACAAGGATTGTTTTCTTTTTTATTTTCCAGCCTTGCATTCAGGCGAACCATAGAGTTAACCCACCATTCTAAAGAATGGGCAAATTTATTTCCCAGAGGCTAAACAAAAGTTTCAACTTTACAAGAATAACACCTGAGAGTAGCTAACCTTCTCCAAAAAGAAAGTTTCTCTTCATTTTTAATGTATTACAATTTAAAAAAGAAAATAAAACTAAATAAATTAAACTTATTACCTTTCAGTTCAACGTGACTGGTTAAAACTTTGTCCACGTGTGATGTTTGGAAAACTCGCCTCAGAGAAAACACGAAAGGAGAACTGTAGAGAACCCCACTACAGACGATTTTCCAGCTCCAACAGTTATATACAGAAAAACACTATACCTTATCCAGGATGTGAATCTAGGCCCTTTCAATTCACAGCTAAGTGACTTAACCACTCAACCACCGCAGGGCGAATGTATATGACGCTATTTTTTTATTATTCTATCAAATAAAATTAGCTGCTTTTGTTTGTTTAATTTTTTTAATCTATTATGTTGTAAATTTATTAAAACTTGGACAACTAAAAGTTCAGGGAGTTCCATTTGCAGCTTTGATATTTTTTCCAATTTAATAACCTTCAAATTGAAAGAATCCAGACTTCAGCAGTGACCGGAATCCTTTGTCTCTCGTCAAACTCTTGAAATGTTTTCTTTTAATCCCTTATTAGAACACCAAAAAAAACTGATTTCAAGCATTTTTACAAAAATAAAATCTATAAGTTATTCAACAAAAGTAAATAAACGAAAGGAAAATATTTCAACAACTTGAAGGGATTCGTCTTAGACGTCGATAGCATATTCAAGAGACAGGAACATCTTCCCTAAATTTTACTGCGTGCTTTGTAATATTTTGAATCGTTATTATGGTAGAAAAACCGAAATCAATAGCGCCTTAATGACAGACATTTAAATATTCCAAAAGATGTTTACTTTTTTAAAAAAACAGATCGAGGCTATTTATAAACAAATTAACTAAATGATTTGATTTTAAACTATATTCGATTACAATAAAATTAAAGTTAATGCTTATTTCAACCAGCCATCCAACCAAACAAAAAAAATAATAAAGAAAATAGGTCCTATTCTATACATTCCAGAGATTCGGGCCTAGACCTGTTGTGAGCAGATTTTATGAGAACTGGACAACTTGGAGAAAAACACGTAGTGCTATTTCTTAACTAAATCTTGTCGCTTCATTTTTAATGAAATAATAAGTTCTTTAAATGTAATTCTTTGAAATTCATCGCGGCCGGCGGAATGCTGGCACTTGAATTTTCTCACCAATTTTTCATTTTTTCTATTGAGACACCACTGCGCTTCTGACGACTTTTTTACTTTATTCTATTACTTTTACTTTATTCTATGACTTTTTTACTTTTTGAATCGTCAAAAAAAAAAATCTATGTTTAGTTTCAAATCACAATATCTGCTGAATGGAAACAGTACAAATTTTCTAAAAAAAGAAAACAAGTAAATAAAAAAATTGCGCTAAAGCATAAAATTAAAAGCGACCCATGGAAACCTTAAACTATGGAGGCTGTTCCGGAACTGAGCATCGGAAAAAGGTGAAGTTTGGGAATTTTTACCTGGATGTGTGTCTACTTTACAATGATATTTCTTTATTTCTGCCTATCTGGAAAAATTAAGACACAAAAGATAGTTTCCGCAAACTGTTATAAATACGGTCGAATGAAAATATATTAATAGATTGTATAGTAAACACTCTCAACTAAAGCATATCCAAATTTCAAGTCGATCAAAAGAAGTCGAGCAAAAAAAACCTCAAACTTCCTGTGTCCGCATTTTTCAGGATAGGCAGAAATAAATACCCCATTCCTTCGGTATTTGGGCTTCTGAACACAATGGTTAAGTCCGTTTGCCGGTCAAACCTTCCGTTTGGGAATTTTTAGACGAGAACAGTCTGTTCCTGCGACTCTAGGCCGTAACTTTTCAATCGGTGGGTGGATCTTATTGCAACTTCGTTTGCATATTTAAGGACTACAATGCAACTTCCACATTTCGAATCTTGGAAAAGTGTCGAGAAATTAGCACGACAAGGCGACAACCATTCCCATAGAGCCTTAACAATGGTTTCTATGGACTTCTTAAGTGGGAACTAATGTTTTATCTACTAATTTGCGCGTGGTTTAATTCGATTAAAATTAAGTCAATTTAAATTTTCAAGAAAATTTAAATTTGTAGTTTTTTGCATTCAAGAGATAACTTTGAAAAAAAAAATATCCGAGGGGGACTTACCTGCATCACGTCTTATGACCTAGAAGGAACACAACTTCCTTTAGTTTGCTTATATATCGTTTCCCAAAAACAGAAGTTGAAATTTTACACCACCAATTCCTTATAGGGTTAAAGGTAGCGCCCAATTTCTTATAAAACCCATTGTGGGTTTTCGATAAATGGGTTTTGCACCCACTGTCTCCCTCCTGTAAGTATGTGAAATGTTACAGAAACTTTTCATCGCTTCGACAGCGGATACGATTTTTTTTTTTAAATAAAATAACATGATTTGTAGATGAATGTCTCTGAAATATTTAAAAATATCGAAGAATTTATTAATACAAACTATTAGCCTCCATTGTTAGAACGAAAGTACAGAATGTTTCACTCGCTATCGAACTTTCGATTTTTCCTCAATTTTCAAACTACCTCGATGCTAATGGTGATCACTTTCAACACTTATTATATCATGCTTCTCCTAAACCAAGGTATGTCCGTGTCAAATCTCTCTATTACTTCCATTAATTGTGAAAATTATAAGCGAAAAATCAAGAGTTCTATAGCGAGTGACACACAGGTTAAATTTGCTTGCCAATTTTGGTATCTACAATTTAAGTCTACATCAGAGCAGTGGTAGTCAACATAGGGTACGGGAAGACATTTAAAGTGTACATGAAAAAAAAAAAAAAAAACAACCTGCCAACGGACTACCGGAGGTTTTCATTATTTTAAGTGTTGAAAACTAATATATTTTACAATTTTAAATATTGTAAATTATAATGGTTATTCATGCATAGGGAATTTGAATACTTTAAATTATGGGTACGTAATTAATAGACATTTATCTGAAGCTATGCGAATAAAACATTGGATACCACTGCGTTTTTAAAAAACAAATAACTAGTCTTTTGAGAACTCCAAATTACAAGAGAAAGATTTCAGAATTTGACGCATACTTTACTTATTTTTTAAAATTTTTTCTTTGATTTGGATGTCATTTGGTACACTATTAGTGTCATCCTTTATTTTATTAACATTTGATAGCTTTAGATTATTTCAATCAAATTAAAATGTCTCGTTATTTCTTATAAGCAAAATAGCCAGCAATTAACAAGGAGTCCACAACTGCCTAAATGTCCTTCAAATTTCAGCTCCCTAGGATAAAGAGCGTTGCAGTAATCGTTATCAGACCTACAAGTTTGACCAAAACATTGCAACTGCAATTTATTTATCAAGCTATATACAATTTTTAATATAGTGTCTATAAATATTAATTTCTAATATTAACTGTAAATATTACCTCTACATATATATAAAAGGAAGAGTCTGTAAGCTCTTTTTCTCGAAAACCAGAGATAAATGTGATATCAAATTAAAGGTCCTGATGTGAAGGCATGCATGAGTATATTGATTTTTTATTACAAGTAATTTTAATAAAAAAAAAATTATAAAAAATTGACGCCTATTCGATCCCTGTTATTTCATTGTCCTACATCTAGATAATGGTTGAATCTGTTCACATCTTAACTTAATTTTCACTTAAATATGATTAAAAGATCTTATTTAATCTGAGCCGTGCCGGCGTGGTCTCAGGCGTCGGTCTGCCGTGAGGCCAGTGTGCCGGTACCCGGGTTCTATTCCCGGTCGAGAGCATGGGTGTTTCAATTTCCTTTCCTGTCAGCCTCTTCTTCACTTTCTCTTACGTCATTCCGTAATGGCGTCCTGGAGAAGACAAAGGGAATCCACTCCAGTATCTGTTCCCTTGTATAGCTATGGCTTCTCCTAGGGGGTCGCCCTTAAGGGGTCACTATGATTCCGTAGACTTCAACCAATCTTCGGATTGTTCTACCATGGTATGGTATTTAATCTCTATTATCACTTACTTTTGATTAGGAGAACTATATTTCCAACCGTAGAATTCCTACGGGTTCTACTTGATTATCAATATTTAACAATAGAAAGGCAGAACATCTTTAAGTACATTTATATGTATATTCTAAATTTTTTTGTAAATTATATAAAAACAAACAAACAAACAAACAAACAAAAAACAACACAAAGTTACTATACAGTGTCTATTGCGTTTGTAAATAAAATGACATTAATTTTATTTATTTTTAGCTAGAATAGACCTAATTAAATTTAATATTGTTAATTTATTTTATTTAAATTAATAATAAAAACTTGTTTGTTTTTTTTTTTAATAAAAAACACTCAGATTTCACGCTTCACTCTGATTTCAAAATATATGAAAACAAACCGCTTTTGTAGCCTTTTGCCATAATCTTCAATTTCAGTTTTTTTCCGATGGAATAATCCATTTTAAATTCAAAACTTTATGTAAAGGATTTTATTGTATGTTATGTTAAAATTTATATTGTTGTACTAGTCGGGTACCGTCGCTTCGCTCCGGAACCCTTGCATCTATAGCATTAAAAAAACAACTTTATTTATTTAGCAAATTAATATTGAGATTGGAGAATATACGACTTCCCAGCCGGTGGGGCCTTCTCCACTTAACTCAGGTGTATTGCAGGTTGGCGCCACACACCTGGGTGTTGCCGCCATGCACTTCATCGTCAGTTTGCCAGATTATTCCCTATCCCGTAAGAATTTCGAACAATCCGGCCTTATTCCTTGTCTACATCATAAAGGAAACCTCTGTGCAAAATTTCAGCTTTCTAGATCCAAGGGTTTGAGGTGGGCGTTGATGAGTCAGTCAGTGAGTCAGGACTTTTCTTTTTATATATGTAGATTTTCATGAATTTTGTTTTGTTAACATCATTGATTAGTTCTTTATAGATTACATTTGGATCTGTTATTTTCTCATTTTCAACTCTTATCCGATTCGTTCTTTACATATTATTCCTGGTTTTGATATCATGTTTATTTATGAAAATATGATCTATGTTTGTTTTCGTATTTCCATGAATTGTTGTTCCACAGTTGTTTCTTGTTGTTCCGTAAAGACGATTTTTGAAACCATTATTGCACATAAGTTTTACGTATTTCTGTACTGCATTGTTTTTATTCATTTTGAAAATATCTATATTTAAGGCGCCAATCAGTATAGTTGGACAGTTGTTTAATATATTTTCATTTTTTATGAATAGATTCTCTATTTTAGTAACATTTTAGTAATTTGTAATTTAACATTTTGCTTACAGAATGACAGACAGAATAACGTTTTTAAAATATACGTTTTTATAATATATAATAACCATTGCTTCGCTCCGGAACCCTTGCATATATAGCATTCAAAAAACAAACTTTATTTATTTAGCAAATTAATGTTGCGATCGTCGGAGAATATATAACTTCCCAGCCCGTTGTGCTTCTCCTAATAACTCGGATGTAATGCGGGTCGGTGTCACACACCGAAAATTCACATTTTTGCCTGTATCTTGCAAACGCTGAAGCGTTTGTGAGTAAGTGATACATCGTTCGATAGAACTTTCAAATACCAACATTTTCTCAATATAATGTTCACTTCCATCTTTTATACTTTTCGTTTAAATTGAGAAAAAGTCAAAATTTGACCCTTTAAAAGGCACCATCTTGGAAACCAAAAACTTTTTTCGAAAGATTTTTGTAGCATTTTGTTTGTCTTAAAAAGATCTACATTTTTTCCTTTTACATGACCAATCTATCTCTTATAGTTTGGTCACAAAATTGGAAAAAAGTAAAGTCTTATGACAGACAGAATAACGCTTTTATAATAAAAGATTGCAGTCGTTGGATAGAATGGGAAACCTGATGGATATCTAAATTTTAATAATAGTTATTTTGAAAACCGACGCTGAAATGCCGAATTACGGTTTCTGAGGGACCAGGGCTAAAGAAGATATGGAGATCCATCAGATATTATGAATTTATTCACAGTTATAGAACCTCATATTCCAGTGTTAGTAATTTAATCCTGTATAATTAGATTCAAGTTTCCGGCATGGCCGAGTTGTCTAGACGGCGGTCTACCGTGTGGCCAGTGTGCCGGCACCTGTGTTCGAATCCCGGTAGTGACATGGCTGTTTCTTTCTTCTTCGGTGCTTCGTCCATTCTTCCCTGGGACTCACTCTCTCAGGGTTATTCTCGTCACCCTTCCTAGCCTTGTCCTGACGTTGTCAGGTTGGGCTAGCCAACCTATTCGTCGTGGCCTAATCGCGGGTAATAATAATAATAGATTTAATTTGATAGAATACTATAGATAATATTTCACTAACAAAAAAGTCACTAAAACAGGATTTATCACAAAATTAAGTATAAAATTTACTAAAATGCTTTCTTTCTAGCTTCATGTTTCGCAAAGAATGACATCTCGTAATGAATATATTCATTTTTATGACATAAAATTAAAGTGCTCGAAATAATCTTAAAACAATAAGCCAGCAAGGCAAAATAAAAAAAGAAAATGAAAAGATTTCGCCGCTGAGCTATCATTGGTTTTGATTGTGGTTTTATTTTGTGGGGTCCTACTTTCATGGGCGTGAGTGAAATCTCTAATCTGGTTTCTCATTTTGAGCTGTTTATCGAAGGGTTTGTCCGGCTGATGAGTCCATAAGAGGACGAATGGCCGTTTCAGACTCTAACCGATGATAGTTCAGGACCGAAATCTTTTAATTGTCTTTTGTGCTTTGCTGCCTTAGTGTTTTATATTCAACTAGATGCGTACCGTCGCTTCGCTCCGGAACCCTTGCATGTATAGCATTAAAAAAAAAACAAAACCTTTATTTATTTAGCGAATTAATATGGAGATCGGAGAATACATGACTTCCAAGCTCGTTGTGGGCTTCTCCGCTTAACTCAGGTGAATTGTGCATTGGCACTCACACGGAGGTTTGCCGCAAAAACACTTCATTTTTTCATGTATCTTCTAAACGCAGAAACGTTTGAAAGCAAAAATGGTTGCCAATTTTTTAGCTTAAATTCAATTTTTGAAAGAAGGGCTTTGGCCCTCTGAGTATGCGGAATAATTGTTCCACGAAATGAACAACTGGGAAAAAAAAACCAAACAAACAGGCATTAGACAAGAATGTGAATGAAGTTGATGATTTTAGAATGCTTGTGTAAGGTTAGTGAACGAGCAATATTCATACAACACAACTACACTTCCGTGCAGCTAAATCGACTCACCCCTTCAGAGCGCACAAAAAGGCGTATATTTTTTAAATGGCTGAACCGATTTTCAAAAAACATTTTTTATTGAAAGCCTAATGTTTTTACTTTACAATGACACCATTATCATTAAAATCTGTACAATATTTTCCAAATGAATGTGATCTGAACGTAAGCGTAGCAAAATGCAATCTGAACGGAAACCACCAGTTGCGCGCCGCACTCCCCTATAAAATCCCACGTGAACCGATATTTCTTATCAGTCGCTTATCAGACGTTCATCTGTACACATCTCTGCAAGTTTAATTCATTGTTTTCACAAACCCATGGATACTACGCCAGAAGACGCCACACAAGTTGTTGCTTTGTTGCAAGCAGGCCACAGTCAACGAGAAGTCGCTCGTCAACTAAACTTGAGCCAGTCTGCTGTCTCAAGAGTATTCAGAAAGTTTCAGGAAACTGGTACCTTCACTCGGAGACCCCATACTGAACGGCGCCGATTCACATCTGAGAGGGACGATCGCTTTATCATTTCAACTTCACTGCGAAATCGCCATCTCACGGGCGTCGATCTGCAACAGGAGCTGAGACAAGTTCGTGGAGTAGCTGTTAGTCAGTGGACAGTCAGAAGACGCTTGAAGGAAACCAACCTCACTCCAAGACGGCCCGCTAGAGGCCCAAAATTGACCGTAAGTCACCGCACAGCACGACTCGAATTTGCTCGGGAACACCTCAATTGGAGCATCGAGCAATGGCGGTCCGTCCTATTCACTGATGAGAGCAGAATGTGTCTCCATGGTAATGATAGGAGAGGCCTGGTCTACCGGCGTCCAGGAGAGCGATTTTAACAGTGCTGTTTTGCTGAAACAGTCTCGTACGGCGGCGGTTCCTGCATGATGTGGGCTGGCATATCTCTTAAGGGAAAAACAGATCTTGTTTTCATACCTGGTGGAGGCCGGAAGGGGGGGAGGGGTCTGACTGCTCGAGGATACATTGAGGACATTCTCGTGGATCATGTTGTGCCCTACGCAGGATATATCGGGGAAGACTTCATGTTGGTGCATGACAATGCCCGGTGTCATTCAGCACGAACCACTCGGCAATTCATGGAGGAGGTTGGTCTCGAGACGATGGAGTGGCCAGCCCTCAGTCCCGACATGAATCCGATTGAGCATTTGTGGGACGAGCACAAACGGAGGGCCCGAGTCAGAAATCCGGCACTGTCTAATATCAACGAGCTCAAGATTGCGCTGGAGGAGGAGTGGAATAGGATCCCCTAAGACTTTGTCAAAACCTTAATAGGGTCTATGAGGAACCGCATGCAAGCCGTCGTACAGGCAAGGGGAAGCAATACCAAGTATTGATTAATAAAAGTTTCCTTGTTTTGCTTGAATTTTTTGTTGTAATTTAATTTTAAGTATCCCAACTTTTTTTCCTAAGCATGCATTTTACTTGCGTTTTCATTCAAAATGCATTATAAAACAAAATATTGTACAGATTTTAATGATAATGGTGACATTGTAAAGTAAAAACATTAGGCTTTCAAAAAAAAAATGTTTTTTGAAAATCGGTTAAGCCATTTAAAAAATATACGCCTTTTTGTGCGCTCTGAAGGGGTGAGTCGATTTAGCTGCACGGAAGTGTATTATTTGAGGCAATCAATTTAAGTATGCTGAAAAACAATGACCTTAAATATCTTCGCAACATTATGAAGAACTTGGATAATTTACTTGGAAGATACAGAAAAGCTACAAAATTTCTGAACATGCTGACATCGCTTCTTGTCCAAGAAAAGTATTAAGACTAATTAAAGAAAAAAATGAATTCGATTTTTTTTACACTCACAATCAAGGAAAAACTGATAATGTAATTCAGGAAAGATACTTTTGACTTCCGATGCTAGTATGGCTTTGTAAATCCTCGAATATTATAGGAAAATGTAATAAGAATATTAATGTTGAGAATTGTTATATTGATCTCGATTAATAGTGTAAGTTTACTGCTACGTTTTAATGATGTTTTCTCAGTTATGTTTGTTCGTATCATTAAACAGACTGCCGATTATCAAATCTAGATAATGAAAAAAAAAAGAGAGTAATGATAAGGTCTTAGTAAAACCAACTATATTGAAGTGATCATAAATGGAAACTTGGAACATCACCTTTTGTACAGTTGATCCATTTGAGGAAGTCAGTCCCCTCAGGCGTTGGGACTGAGAACTTGAAAAAATAGGGGTGAAAGGGTATCAGGGTATTGTTACGGAATTAAAAAAGGCCTTATGTGATCCTTTTTTTAGTATTTTGAGAATTCAGCTCTTCGGAAATATAGTTACTTAAAGCCGATAATAACGAGGTCAAGCTCTGCCAACACTGTTGTAATCTTTCCTCCCTATCCCCACTTACCTTATACCCTTTCTCCCCTATTTTTTCAAGTTCTCAGTCCCAACGCCTGAGGGAACTGCCTTCCTCAAATGGATCAACTGTATAATTCACACACAAACCTCATCTGAACTATTCGATAGAGGTTCAGAAAGAACTAGGAAATGTGAATTTAAAAAAAGTTGCCAGTGGATGTGGAGTTATCGATCTTTGGAGAAAATCTACATTGCTTAAGAGATATTATGGTTACTTAAAACTTTCGTGAAAGCTTCTATTGCAGGATCTACAGTATTATTCAGGAGCTTTACTTGAGTACATCTTAAAAAGTTTTTTTGCAAAAAAATATTAATGCATGAAATTAAAAAATAAAAAGGCCACCACACCTGATTAATTTTTTTTAAAAAAAAACATTTAACACATTAAAAATATACAATGGGCACGACCGGTTTCGCCTCCATTATGAGGCATTGACTGGTGACAACAAAAAATAAAGAGCATGGATATTTAAGTGCTTCTATGGTCTCCTATAATTATGTGGCTAGGACAGATGGTGCCATCCATCGGAGGAACGAAACCTGCTGGCGCCTTCTGTGGAACCTGCGGTAGTTGTCGTCTGCTGCAGGACGTCCGCAAAGCAAAGCCGTTAAGGGAAAACCTGAAAAATAAAAAACAACAACACAAAAACAAGACAAAACAGAAAAAAAAAACAACCTGAAAAATTATTGGGAGGGATTATTATCTATGTTTCTGCTTCGCTTATCTAAGCCATATTGATAGATGGCCGGAACGGAAATGCAATCATTACAACAATGATTATTGGTCAGTATATGAATGGACTCCTTACATTTGCGGAGAAAATGTCCGATCTCGTTACAAATGATAAGAGGATGGGACCAATCTATGGAGTGTCCCGTACTAGCGACATGAAGATATGTTAAATAATTATCATCTTTATTAGTAATAGCGGCTTTGTGCTGTGCTGTGCGGCTGTTAATTGGCTGACGTGTTTCTCCAAAATAAAGGCACGGAAAACCCAAACATTGAAGGCGTAAACAATCCCTCTCTGGATTAGAACGGTATGGGGTAGATGGTTCGGGACTAAGAAATCTGGAAATACTGTTATTGGCAGGAGCAGTTAACGAAATGTCATATGAATGTAAAACCTTTCTTAAAGTGGGAAATATTATGGGATGGTAAGGAATGGGAACATATTGGACTTTCTTATTTCTGGAGGGAACAGCGGAAGTGTAAATACTGGTAAGAGATCTAGTCAGGTGCGTATTAATAAATTGTAGAGGATAATCATTGGAAAGCAAAATGTTGCGAACCGTGAGCAACTCGTTATTAAAATTATGAAAAGAACTAAACAATTTGAAGGCTCCATGCGCCGCCATATTAAACACGTTAATTTTGAATGAAATCGGACAAGCTGACAGAAAATTTATGGTCAAACCTTTATCCGTAGCCTTTCTAAAAACAGAGGTGTGGAAGGAACCTCCTCTCGCTTAATAAAAACATCAAGAAAGGCAATGCCATTGTTGGTCTCCTTTTCAATCTTGAACTTGATGTTGTCATGAATGTTATCGATAATAATCCCTCCCAATAATTTTTCAGGTTTTTTTTTTTCTGTTTTGTCTTTTTTTTTTTTTTTTTTATTATTATGTTATTATTTTTTAGGTTTTCCCTTACGGCGTTGCTTTGCGGACGTTCTGCAGCAGACGACACTACCGCAGGTTCCACAGAGGGCGCCAGCAGGTTTTGTTCCTCCGATGGATGGCACCACCTGTCCTACCCACATGATTATAGGAGACCACAGAAACACTTAAATATCCATGCTCTTTATTTTTTGTTGTCACCAGTTAATGCCTCATAATGGAGGCGAAACTGGTCGTGCCCATTGTATATTTTTAATGTGTTAAATATTTTTTTAAAAAAATTAGTCAGGTGTGTTGGCCTTTTTATTTTTTAATTTCATAAATAATGTATGCACGTTAAATCTTTTAAAAAACATTAATGCATCTTTATTCGATGTCTTTTCAATGCCTAAATTGTTGTTTGGGTGGGTTTCCGATATATTGGCACCAGCCCCCCCCCCCCCCATCATATTAGGGGCCCTGGTACCAATCTCAATAACAGCCCCCCCCCCTCCTCCCCCATTTTATGGTCAAAATCATAGATTCTTAGCCAAAAATATCGCGAAAATTTCACACTATTTCATATTTCTACCTTTTAAACAGGCCACATATAGTTATTAGCATACTTTTAGAGTAATTTAATTTAACAATTACTCAGCTACAATATCTACTTTTTCCTAACCAGAAATTTAGAAAAAAGTTTAGAAAAAATTCGCTCTACACAAAGATTAAAGCAGAAAAGTAGTTTATATAAAATGTAGACTTAATTATAGAAAGAAGTCTAGAAATGATAATCGAAAAAAAAGTATATGAATTAGCCGAAGACCTTAGTCCGGGCTCCTTTGACGACCGGGCCCCGGACCGTACTGAGGGACAAACTGACCCATCCCTAGTGGGGGCCCTGATTGGCACAAACAATATCCAACGTAATTGCGCAGTTTCCAGTTCTTTTTGATCCTCTATCGAATGATCCAGAGGACCATTGGACCATTGTATTCCTGTGTACCATTGGAAAAAATGTAAAGTTCCTTTGTAAAAGGAACCTGTGTCTGATGTACCAATGTCATTTGTTTAAAAGAGATGAGCTACATGATTTATAGAAGTTTTTCATTCATTTTCTTAAGTCAGCAGATGTTTTATAAAAAAAATCAAATCAAAACATAACTTACTGCCTTCTTCAAATAGAAAATAGAAAACAAGAATAACTTTGTTTGAAAAATGTATTTAACAATCAAACAATGATAGAACACACAAAACTCATCATCAAGTTCTTTCAGTAATAGACTAGGCTAGTAGTTCATCATAGAACATTATATGAGGCTTAGGAATGACTTATAAAGAATTTTATTATAATTAATCTTCTTGATGTTTATTAGAACATGACCCTCTGAATATGCTGTGATTAAATGTTCAAAATTGCAATTTGCGGTTAAAATAGCAGCTTTCCCAATTTAAATTTGATTATTTAAAATTCGCCATCGCACAAATCATAATGAATGCCTCTCAGTCCAAAATATTGAACATTATCGACGACATAGAAAAATAAAAAACAAAACAAAACAATAAATCATTACAATAGAACCAATACTCTTTCTACCCTTATTCAATTAATGATCCCACCCACCTTCCCAGCATTCTCTAACTAGTTCAGCCATTGAATCACCACGGCTGTATATTCCAAATCTTTTATTAATTCAGCACCAGATGAAGGCCTCGCTTACTAGAGGTCGAAACTAGTCGTCCTTCTTTCAATTTTTTAAATTTTTAATCTTTTTAAAGACTTTTTATTATGACTTGTACGGTGGCGAATTTTAAATAATCAATGTGAACTTTTACGCACGTAAAATCTTTCTAACTACTTAACCAATTTAAATTTGTTGCTTACCCCCAATAAACGAAAAAGTAGTTTTTAGAGGTAGTCGCGACTACCTCTGACTCAGTGCAACGATGATTAAATTCATTGTACTGTCGAATTTGAAAATGAATTTTATCACTTCTTGCTATATTTCTTCTTTTGCTGTCCTTAATTCGGCCACCATTCATCAAAATTCAAAATTTTGGTTGGTTTGATCATTCTTGACAGCAATGTCATGTTGGCAATGATTTTTTTTTCTTCTTCGTATCATCATAAGAGGGGAGAGGACTTGGTGCGTTCTTCAAATAGAGTAAATTTTCACTATTTGAATTGTGGACTTCTTGGAACATGATTCAGTGCGTATTTATGGTCAGCCGATGTGTTATGGCAGGGCCGTCGCGTGGGCGGGGCGACCGGGGCGATCGCCCTGGGCGCCGCAGCTAGGGGGGCGCCTGATGAATCTTGGCTAGGGGGGAGCGCCGCGGCAACGGCAACAGGAGATTCCGGTTTTTTTTTGTTTGGTTGTGGATCCTGGAGAATTTTTTTTTTTTTTTGGTTGTTAAACCTGGAGATTTCGTGTTTTTTTTTTTTTTTGGTTGGTTGTGGAACCTGGAG
>JAFIDM010092676.1:0-10003 GCA_023159025.1 Thereuonema tuberculata
TTCATCCAGAGGTTCAAAAGTTATTAGGGGAGTTACAAAAAAACACACACAAAGACTGTCTGATTTCATGAGCCCCACTTTCGTAGATAGTACGCTAGATTCTTTATTCTATAAATTTCAAAAGTACATCATATCAAATCTTTCTGATAATTAATAAGTTATATTCATTTTTTTATTTAATAGCAGGGAGAAAAATTTTTCGTCGAGCTGTTTTTGTCAGACGCTTGCAACCTCGAAGACAGTCGAGTAAGTTTTCATTGAAAAAAGAATAATACTTTCCTTAAAAGTGTTATTCTAGTAAAAATATTCTGAAAAAATATTCTATGTTTTTAAAGTCCTGTTAAAAAAAAATACAAAGTACAAGTCTCCTCATTTGTGAATTAAGATAAAGTGTCCCACTAGAAGCCGAAGTAGTTCCTTAGGATCGATGGAGGTAAGGCTGTCTACGTGTCTTTCATCCAACATTTAACCCCGGGACAGAGATCGTCAGAGAGATGGATGGATGTAAGATCTATCTGTAGGAGAACTGAGTGTGGAAAAATCAGCAGTCAAGCGCAATACCATTTGTCGACCGAACTCAATTATTGAAAGTTATATTTGCAGAATACAAAGAATTTATTTTCAATTTTTTATTTTCATTTTCTGAAAATTGATTAAAATCATAACTATTTGTATGTGGTAAACACTGATAAACATAATTGATAACAGCTTTAAGTTCGGTTCAATAATTTTGTGGATGTTTCTGATTTCTTCACTCAAATCGAATAACACTGGAATGCTTAAGTGAAAAGTCATAGCTGATAGTGTACAGGTCAATCTTTTCAATATTTCACTAATTATAATGAAACATCTTCAATGTAGACCTTTTGAATATTTGAATACAATCTGAGTTAATAAATTTTTCAGCGTGTGAATTGAGAAGCTACCTTTCTGAATTTTTAAACTCAAATCTGTTACTATCTAATAATAATTAAGCATAGTTTATGGAGTTCAAAAGCTCATGAAAAATATTATTTTCCTTCTTGCATTAAAGAAGTGCAAGTCATTTTAAATTTTCTTAATATTACGTTTGATTTACGCTCAACTATCAATCGCATAATGGGCATTGACCATATAGAATAAGTATTGAAGTCGGGCTACGGAGGAGGAGGGGTTCAAGAAATTTAAAACATTCGCGATCATTAGGATCCCCAATTACTCGAATGACTCAAAATATTAAAGCCTTTTGATCCACAGAAGGAATCTATCATGCAATCCTAGAGGTAATTCTAAGTGACAAAATCCAATTTGCCATTTTTTTTCATTTTCTTTATTTTTCCAATGTCTTCCTATTAGTTAAATTGAAATTTTATTTAACTCTGAATTTTTTTTTTTTTTTGTCTGCAAACAAATTTACTAATTAACAGTACAACAGCAATCACGGAGACGATAGACGAAAGCTAAGTTAAAGTAAAGAAAATATAAGATGTTTGACTACTATGGCCTAAAAAGTAGAAAAAAGATATGTTTTCGGCAATACAAAAGATATATAATCTATATTACTAAAATCTTTTATTTCTCTGTCTGTCTTTCTGTCTGTCTGTCCGGCGCAATTTTCTGTGAGAATGGAAAATAGAAATAATTTTTACAATGAAAAATCCGCGACAGGAATCGAACCTGCAACCTTTTGATACGAAGTCTTATTCATTAGGCCATAGGGACTACGACTCTCTTCATATTGTTTTTTGACTTATATCTCCTTTCCTTTCCCCCATCAATACGGAATGTATTCAACCTTTTTTTTTTAATCTCAAGAATGTTTATTTATTTCCCATCCGTCAGTTTGTTTGTAATTCGAAACTGACAATTAGAAAAATAATTTGCCGAAACAGTGCAATATTTTAAATATTCTTACTTAACCAAATTCTATGTGATATTGAAAAATATGTGCGTGTACACGGCAGATGTTGGAGTAAAGAAAACATAGTCAAGAAAGAAAGAAGCATCCTTTTTATGAGATAGATTACTGAAAAAATCACTATTTTCATCTCAAAAACCATCAATATTTGTAACTCAATTGTGACAATTACAATAAAAATGAGAGTCAAAAATGAAAGAAACAGTACTTCTATTAGCTAGAATACTGAAAAAACACTATTGTAACTCAGAAACCACTGAAAAGTATCAATCTATATTACTAAAATCTTTTATTTCTCTGTCTGTCTTTCTGACTTGTATGTCCGTAGCAATTTTCTGTGAGAATGGAAAATAGAAATAATGTTTACAATGAAACATCCGTGACAGCAATCGAACCTGCAATCTTCTGATCCGAAGTCAGACGTCTTATCCATTAGGCCATGGGGACTACAACTCTCTTTATATTGCTTTTTGACTTATCTCTCCTTCCCCTTCCCCCATCAATAAGGAATATTCAACCTTTTTTTTTGAATCTGAAGATTGTTTATTTATTTTCCATCCGTCAGTTTATTTGTAATTCGAAACTGACAATTAGAACTATAATTGCCGAAATGTTGCAATATTTTAAGTATTCTTCCTTAACCAAATTCTATGTGATATTGAAAAATATGTGCGTGTACACGGCAGATGTTGGAGTAAAGAAAACAGAGTCAAGAAAGAAAAAAAAACACTCTCTTTTTGAGGTGGAATACCGAAAAAATCACTATTTGCATCTCAAAAACCATCAATATTTGTAACTCAATTTATGAGATAGATTACTGAAAAACACTATTTGTAACTCAAATACCTTGAATCACGTCAAAGTTAAGAACTTACCAAAGAACGAGATTGTCGATAACATCAATCGAGTGAGGTCAAAGAATACAAGGTGAGACTAGAGAGTATTTAAGTGAGAATAAAATTGATACTTCTGATAATCCACAACAGTAACATCTCTATCTGCCTGAATATCTGAACTCATTGAATCTCAGCGGTATTCCTCAACATCGTTTGTCATTGAAGATTGGATCTCCAATAATGTTGTTGCAAAAAATCAATCCCAAGTTTGACACTGCAACGGAACTCAACTTAAATGCTGTCCATTTGATAATGATCTCATAGAAGCCGAAATTATAACAGGAACTCACAAAGGAGATTTTGTTTTCATCCATAGGATGTCTATGAAACCAAGCGATAATCTACTTCTATTCACTTTCACAAGAAAGCAATTTCCGATCAGGCCTTCTTACACGATGTTTATCAATAAAGCTCAAGGACAGACTCTAAATAAAATTGCCATCTATTTGGAGAATGTTGTCTTCACTCACGCACAACTTTATGCCTTTGAGTCACAATTCAACAGAATTTGGTTATCTTCACTCGAAAGAATAGTCACAATGAATTCGTCGCCAAGAATTTCGTATACAAGCTACGATTTTCATTCATCATCAATATTAACAAATATCCATCTCAACATATCTCTTTCTTCAAATATCTATATCAATCAATTTGCACACGGGTAATGGTTGTAATTAAGAAAAGAGAATCAAGAAAGAAAGAAGCACTATTTCTATAAGATAGAATACTGAAAAATCACTATTTGTAACATAAAAACCAATGGTCTTTGTAACTGAAAAACCACTGAAATGTATATCTATATTACTAAAAGCTTTTATTTCTCTGTCTGTCTGTGCAATTGTTGTAATTTGTGAAGATAGAAATTATTTCTACAAATTCACTACGGTAATCGAACATGCAACCTTCTGCTCCGAAGTTAGACGTCTTAGCTATTAGACCACGAGCACTACATTCTAATCTCCATAAAAAATAAAAATATATCATAGATATATGATTCCTACGCTGATTCTAAAAGCAGTCGTGGATTGACAGAATATAAACATCAGAAATTAAATTAAAAAAAAACTTTTAAAAAATTTTAGTTTTAGTTTACTTGATGTAATTTATGTGTGTGTGTGTGGGGGGGGGTTAATAAATAAAAAGTTGTTTTCCGTTACATATGCGGAGGCTTCCGGAGCGAAGGGACGGGTAGCCGACTAGTTTTTAAAAATATCATGTTTCTTCATCTATATTATCAATTTGTCATTATAATCATCCGTTGAGAAAAAATTCTATAGATCTTATCCCCAATTCTTAAGAAATCCCATGAACAGACTATTCTGTATCTATTATATTATGCTTTTTACAGATTAATTTCTTAAGCAGTGATTCTTATAACGTTAACTTGTCTAGGTTTTTTTAAATGCCATTACATTCAAAGTTAAGATGAATATGACCTGCTACTGATTTCTGAATAGCTGAATTAATCTTTTGAAACTAGGCTGAGTATTTGTGTTTTTGTTTGTGGAAATTCGTTATCAAGAAATTTGCCACAGAAGGAGAAAAAACATTATTCTTAAACATTCCCATAAAAAGCATTTGAAATGAAACAGTGAAAATCATTACAAACAATATTTCTGGAAAAAAAATTGCTTTACTTTAGTTTCCTAACCATTCCCACACCTTTCTTAAGTCCACTTTTGATAGGTGGTAAGAGATTAGCTTCAAATCCGAGGAATCCAAGCAGGATAAGTGGATCATCAATTGCTCTTGAAGATGATCTCATTTTTTTTATCTAATTTCACAATGTATCAAAATGATACTTCTATTTATATTCACTCAATACAATTTAGAATTTTTTCTGATTTTTACCCGAAAAAAGCAGATTAGAATCATTGGATAAAATAAAATAAAATAAAATAAAATAAAATAAAATAAAATAAAATAAAATAAAATAAAATAAAATGCAACAAAGGTATCGGGATAGTACAGGAAACTAGTACAGGAGGTTTAAAATCATTGCAATTGAGCAAAACTACAGGAGATGGTCCGCTACTTCAAGATGGTCCGCTCTTTCCTTATAACATAACAAATAATAATTGTTAATATCTCCCATCTATATTTTTCTTATTATGTTTTTCGCTATTGAAATTAATATTTTGCAATTTTCTACAATTTTAGGAAATTGATTTTGCTGAATGCAAAAAATGTGGATTGGAATCTACGGTTTCAGGACAAAAAAACTGGATTCAAAAGAGAACTTTTAAACAAATGGTAATTAAAAGAAAATATTATTAAAATAATATTAATTATTAGAATTAGGTTATATATGATTTTTGTAACTAGAATGCAGCAGTTAATCTTTGTAAACCTACGATAAATTATGAAAAGAAAAACTGATTAAGAAGAATTATAGTAGTTACTCTGACGCGATATTGATAAAAGATATTGAACTAAAAGCACGTGTGTGAATCAACAAAGGACCAGATAAAAATTTACAGTATATAGTTGATATTTTCAGTCATATTCACAGCATATGTAGTACTCATTTCGTGGCCCTAAGCCAATACCCACAACCTGAGTATACATACAAGTGATTAATATTTTATGGTAGATAATTGATAGTAAATTCTTTCTTTTTTTGAAAGACAAAAAACTACTTCATCGATTTTATTTAGAAATATGTTCTTTCCATTCAGGATAACATTTGACTGTTTTGTGAGCAGTGGGTAATAGTAAAACCATTGAAAAATCTGTCTTAACTGTAAGAAATGCTTAATATTTTCTATCCCTTCTGCTTTCCATTGGTTCAGTAATTGCAACTGTGAATTGAAGCTGGAATATTTCACTTTTTAGAAACTCGGAAACCATTATTAAAGTTTTTTGTTACTCGCACTGACGAAATTGGTTAAAGCTTTCAACTAATGTGGTAAATTTCAACTGATTCCGTACGACGATCAGAAATACTGCTTGATAATGATTAATTCTTTGATAAGACAGATAAATCGGTCTCAATACTTCTTTTCTTAGGAAACATAAAACATCAATTTAAGGCTTATTTAAAAAAAAAAGAACATCAATGGTCTGCTTTCGTTTAACTGAACATTCTTGGTCTTTCTGAATTGCAAGTAGTTATTTTTTAAAACATTAGAGCATTGGAATGATTAATGCTGCTTATGATGGAAGGATAAATGGCTCTAGAATCATTTGATCAGAATTCTCGTAATAATTCGATTTCCATTATAACCATCTGTCAATTAAAGTATTGATAAATCAGGCTTAAAAATTAATCATGCCTTTTTAAAGGCTCATTGTTCTTTGAGATTATTTCTTTTTACATTGAGAAATTAAGGCGTAAAACAAAGACAAAAAGAATAAATATTATTATCTTGTCAGTATGACAAACGTTAGATATTTATTCTAGCTAAAGTATATGTGCTTAAGTGTTTCTTGTCCTTTTCTAAATATGGATATGAAACACTTCAGCACATATACTTAGCCAGAATAAACATATAATATTTGAGATACTGACCAGATTATGATATTTATTCTTTTTGTCTTTGTTTTACGCCTTAATTCACAATGCAAAAAGTAATAATTTTAATGAAAAAAAAATGAGTCTTTATTTAAAAATCCTGATTAATTTTTAAGCCTGGTCTACTGTAATTAACAGATGGTTATAACGGAAATCGAATCATTATGAATTCTGATCAAATGATCATAAAATCTAAATAAATTCTGATAAATTATTCTGATCAAATAAAAATAAATAAATTTTTATTGTAAGTAAGTAATCTTCTATTTTTTCAATGGATAAAGTTATTCATAACCACAATTAAAACGGTGATTTCAAAAACATTAGTCTATATTTTTCGAAAAATCGCCTTTTCAAAAACTATGCTAAAATTCATAGTCTTAAAATAATCTTGTAAGTTCAAAAACTTCCGTAGATATGATACAGCAACTCTTTTTATTGAGTCAGGATGTTTTTTAAATTATCAGTTTCTGATATGTTTGGATTTATATATTTTTGAAAATACTGTTTCAGTTTTTATTGCATATACCAGTTGTCCAAGAAATAACGTGAGATGTTTGAAGAACCATACGTTGATAAATATTAGACAGATCGATCTCAAACTTTGGATTCTATGCTTATGGGTCATGCAGGATGAATTGCTCCGAGCACGGTATACATCGAATGCAAATAGTCTCTCAGAATGGAGGAAACAATGAATATTTTCTGTGACCAACCGTTGTGTTCCACAATTCCGAATTCGAAAGAAGCTATAAGATACTGCCTAGCCGACAGCAACGCCACATAATCTCCTGGTAGTGATTATGTGAACTAGAAACTTTTTTTACTCATGATTGCCCTCCCCAATAACTCAAAAGCCTAAAATTCAAATTTTGAGATAGATCCAAATTTTGCGCCTAATATTTCTCAATTTATGGCGCTTCAAACACCTCACGTTATTTCTTGGACATCTGGTATAATGTAAATATATCATAAATTTCAAATTTTAGAGAAGTATTCTAACCTAATGTCTAACCTAATAATCTACAGCATTCTTAATAATAATCATTTTTTTTTTAATTAGCAAGCTGAAAAGACCGTAAAATTCTTTAAAGATTGCCGCCATTTGTACTCAAAGGTAACAATAATTTTACAATTTTATTTTCATTAATTAAAAACAAGCATAAATCAGTTACTTTGGAAATATTTTTTTATTACCACGCTTTTATTAACTCACACTGTCTGGGTTCTCGTCAAATCTTGTAATTCATAGTTCCCACTTTTCGATGAGCTACAAAGCTGCAAATTGGCAAATACACTCATTTTAGATTCCAATGCACTTAGTTGCAAAAATAGTACAGCTAAGTTTTTTCGTTATACAGGAATTAAATATGTAAATTTCCAGGTAAAATGCATGTTTTTCTTCAAAACTCTCTAAAATTTGATTGTTCGTTTACCGTTTTTGAATAAAAGTCCGTACAGTTTTCGATGAATCAAGTAGGGCTTTTTTTTCCAAACAGGAATACATTAAATTATATTATCAAATTATCGCAATGAGAAACCACTGGGATATCAGGGAATTCGCTTAGGTGGTATATAAACAAGAGAATTGGTATTAATAATGATGTGTTGCTTCTGCAGTACATTTCCTAAAATTGAAACGAAATAATGAATTACTTGTATTCGAATGAGAAAATGTAGTTCAATAAATAAATAAATATATGTTCTGAAAATGACAAAGTGTCACATGAATGTCTTCTTCGATTACAAAATTGAGACAAACAGTAGAAAGTAAGTTATATATAAAATATAATTATAAAAAAAAAACCACAGATTTTTTTTATCTTTATTAGGAAGTGGTGCGAAAAAGTAACGGCTAAAAAGAGTTTAATAAAAATGTATTAATATACAAACTTATAAAATACACTAAAAAGTATACAATATTTTTTTCTGGTATGTATAATAATTAAAATATATGACTACACATAAAAGCGTGGGACGCTCACCGCAAATATTTGAATGTTGCTATAAATAAATGCTACGGATAAATGTATCATTTTACTCTGCACTATTACTATTACGTAATATTACTAATATTTACCTATTTAATTAATTACTTGAAATTTGAAATTCATTAGTTTCTGAAAACAGAACCAATTCCTAAGATCAAACTGTTATTTAGACTTAAGAAATATATTAAAAGTAATTAAAAAATCAATATGTAACGATTTTAAAGTCATTAACTTAAACTAGTACTTCTTAAACAACATGTAGAAAAATAAAAACAAAATAGGTTTTTCTAAATTAAGATTTCATATCATAATAGGTTTTTCTTTATGTTATGCTAATTAGAAGGAATGCTACGAGTAAAGGTATCATTTTACGATGCAAACTGACTATTACATAATACTACTACTATCTTCATACTTAGTTAAAATAATCTTTAATAATGAAATAGTTTGCTATGAGTTATCACGCTTTTATTTTAATCATATGTATTAAATTTAATACAAAGCACAAACAAAAGTAGTTTCTACTTTTTAGTATATTTCAAATAAAAGCGTGACTTTTTTACAAGTTTTTTTTTTTTATATATGTTATTAAATTGTTTCAATATTTATTAAGTAAAGTAATTTTCTTAAATCTAAAATATTAAAAAAAAAAACAAATAAAGTCGTACCTTTTCACTGTGAAAATAGCTTTAGTTTTATCGAAATATTTAGCTTTAGCTTTAGGTAAATCGATTTCAATTTAAAATTGATTTGTTTGCATAACCTCATTGTATATAGTTCTATATTGTCCTCCCAATGAATGATGACCGGCGGAAGTTTGAACTGCGCAGCCCTTCCGGTAGCTGATCAAGTATGTTTTCCTGTCACAATGGACTCCCGTCGTCTGTTTTCACTGAGAAAGACATGTCGATAACGCCAAATTAAAACTTCTCTCGACTATTTAGCGTTATTTCAATACTAGTTGCTAATAATAAGTATTTATATAAATAAATAAATATATATTATTTATAAATACAATGCTCTTTTGCAAAGTAACAAGCGATTCGCACAATGGCAACTAATCGATGATACATGCGCAGATCTCACAAAAACAGGGCGGCCATCATTCATTTTTTTTACTATAAGCATGTTTACATTTATATATTTTTTAATAAAAATACTTTGAATTGGATGAATTAGAAATAAAGAATTGTTTGCTTTTACAGAAAAATCAAAAAGGCATCGATGACTGTTTAAAAAAAAAAAAAAATGGCTATGGTAAGAAAAATTACATTTTCTACATAAAGTGAGTGGCCACTTTCTTAGAGAACCTCTCACTCTAACTTAGACGGATCGGGTAGTGACGCAAGATGACATAATAACAACGAGTAGCGTATAAAGACATGCTCGGTACCAAGAGAATTGTGCACCAGTATAATAAGCTGGAATATGAATAACAGAAAAGATTTAAACGACTTTGAACAAGGCATGATGTCGGGGCAAAACGAGCCTGTTATAGTATTTCGGAAACTGTGAAGATCCTTGGATTTTCTCGTGCAACAGTATAGCGGGTGTTCAGAGAATAGCAGTTGGACCAAAAAACGTGTTGAGAACGGAAAAGGCTTTTGAATGTAAGAGGTAACACTGGCACGAATGGTCCGCGACAACAGAAGCACAATAGCACGACATATTACACCTGCGTACAACGCATGTGCACAAAAACGCA
>JAFIDM010092677.1:0-10003 GCA_023159025.1 Thereuonema tuberculata
TGACCATCAAAAAATATGGTCCAAACAAATGACGTGATGTCATCGCAGCCCATATCATTATGTGAGGTGGATTCCTCCCCAACTCCAGTGTGTAATGAGAGTTCTCTTTCGCCCAAAAGATAGCATTTCTGTTGCTTGAACGGCAATAAATCGCACATTCATCTGAAAACAGCACCTTTGCATAGGACATTGCATTAGGGAATTGTGCTAACAACGCACAGTATGCTGTTATGCGCTGATCCCGGTCTCCATCCGATAACTCGGACGAAATGGTCTGACTTTTAGGTCTTTCTTCATGTGATCCTGCATTGTTGTCCTCGGTACACCAAATTCAGCAGCACGTTTACATGTCAATTTCACAGGAGATTGTTGAATCGAAGCAGCGAATGCGACACATGTTTCTAACCGCGTCTTCTTTCTTCCACTCCGCGGCCTATCTTTAATACTGCCTAAGGAAAAGCACGTTTCTCTCAATTGAGCATTGTCGCTTTTTGAGACGAGGCCTTATTAAATCTTTCTTTGAATGCTCCGTTATTTGTCTCATTGTCTGACCTGTGTATTGTCGTTCGTGCACCCACAAATTTACCACTAACCATTCCTCAATAGAGTAACCTTTACCGCTTACGTCTGCCATGGCTGAACACTGTAATCTGACTGACTGAAATACTCATACCATTCCTCGAACGCGATAATATACTCATGGACAAAAAAATTAGCGCACCAAGAAATAATTGCGGGATCGTAACGAAACTTGCAATGAAGGTACATGTCGGGGAGATATGCAAATGATTAGAAATGCAGCGTGATTGCGCATTACGTATAGCCGGTAGAGGGCGTTGAACATCGTACTCTGCGGAGTATAAAACAGGTAACCAAAGCTTGTTTGAGTGTGCTGAATCATTTACAAAGGAAGAGCTGAGGTAGACATGCCATTACGCCGTGTTCGAAGACAGTCTACGCAGTTGTCGCAGTTTGAGAGAGGGAGACTCGTCGGGATGATGGAAGCTGGGTGGTCAGCTAGGCGAGTAGCTCGTCAATTAGGCCGCTCTGATTGTGTTGTGAGGAGGTCTTGGGACCAGTGGACACGAAGACCAGGCTCAGGACGCCCTCGACAGACCAGTCGTCGAGAAGACCGCCACATAGTCAGAAATTCAAGCGTACAGCCAACTGCTTCATCGGCCGCCATCCAGGCACAGGTAGCACCTTCACTAGGGGCCGCTGTGTCTTCTCGAACCATACGAAGGCGCCTGGCTGAAGGACAGTTGGTATCGCGGCGCCCATTACATGTGCTACCCTTGACGCCCACCCATCGACGCCTCCGTTTGGAGTTTTGCCGCGCACGAGGAAACTGGACTGCAGCGGAATGGAACAAGGTCGTCTTTAGCGACGAATCCAGATTCAATCTCGGCGGTGATGAGAATCGTGTTCGTGTGTGGAGAGCCCGTGGTGAACGCTTCAATCCTGCCTTTGCTGTACAGCGACACACCGCTCCCACAGCTGGTGTGATGGTATGGGGTGCCATTGCCTACAATACACGGTCACCCCTAGTATTGTTCCGTGGCACCATGACAGCCCAGCGGTATGTTCGTGAAATCCTGCAACCACATGTGTTGCCACTCATGCAACGGCTCCCAGGAGCCATTTTTCAACAAGACAGTGCTCGGCCTCATACGGCAAGGGTGTCACAAGACTGTCTCCGCACTGTTACTACCCTTCCTTGGCCTGCCCGATCCCTAGATTTGTCTCCAATCGAGCATATCTGGGATCATTTGGGACGACGAGTTGGGCATCCCACGAGTTTGAACGAACTAGAGGCAAGGTTACAGCAAATATGGAACGAAATGTCTCAAGACATCATACAGAACTTGTATGACTCAATTCCCGATCGTATCGCATCGTGCATTCGCGCTAGAGGGGGTCCAACGGAGTATTAACTCCTCTGTTCTTTTGCCTTTTTCTCTGAAATAAATTATCCTTTTTCTTTGATTTTCTAATCATTTACTTATATCAAAGTAGTCATTACGTATGTAAATTTTCGTTTCATTTTGACGACTCCTTCTTGGTGCGCTAATTTTTTTGTCCATGAATGTACTTCAACGCAACAATACCAATCCATCTGCATTCCAACATGAACACCTGCATTCTAGTGTCAACAATTGAAATAACATTCAATACTAAATACAGTGTAACCTCCTTTAACGGACACTCCGAATAGCGGACACCTCTAATTAGCGGACATTTTTGCGGGTCCCAGTCCCTTAAAATAGGACATTCCATGTTATCCACTCCGGATAGCGGACACTCTGAATAGCGGACAGTTATTTTAACTGTAATTTTTTTTTTTTTTTTTTTTTTTTTAACATTTCGACAAACACATCATGGTTGTATTTACATCAGTGTCCCATACGTTGATATATTGTATCGGTGTCCCATGATTCAATGCACGAATCCGAGGCCCTTTTTTTCACTGCAGTTGCTTTGTAAATATCAATCCCTCGTAAAGCTATCCTATAAACGTGTTGATTAAATTTAGTGCGAATTAAAATGTCGTCAAAAAGGGAGAGATTGGCACTGAAAGAAAAAATTTATGTTCTTTAAGTTGCTGAAAAAGAAAAGCTGAGTGTGCGTTGTCTTGCTGAACGTTTTAAAGTTGAAAAAACTCATATAAGTAAACTTTTAAAGGACAAAGATGAGATTAGAAAAATGTGGATGGTGAATTCAAACGAAAATTTGAAGAATTTGAAGTTTCGTAAAACTGAAACTAAAAGCAAAATCGACGAAATGGTGATAAAATGGTTCCGCTTTGCTCGTGCAAAGAACATTCCTATAAGCGGTGTTTTCCTTCAAGAAAAAGTCAGAGAAGTCGGTCAAACTTTAGGATTGGACACGTTTAAGGCATGAAATGGATGGCTAGAAATTAATTTCTATATACTCTAATTAATTTTATCATGATTTTAAGTAAGACAAACGGATTAGCACTCATTTAAAAAGGAATATAGTAAATAGTTTGCAATTGTTCAGATTCTCTCATATCGCAATGATAATTGTAGAAATTTAATTAAGATTGTACGTAATATTTCATTAAATGACATGCTGTAAACTAAAAAATAAAAAAAAAGACAGTCCTCCCCAATAGCGGACACCTCCCAATAACGGACAAAACTTGCGGTCCCGTGACTGTCCGCTAATCGGAGGTAACACTGTATTTACATTTATTACATTTACATTATTTACCACATAATAGGGGGTAGGGGAACTTTCCGGTCACACTGTAAATATAGATATTAAATATTTGCCATCGTAGGAACAATTTTTCTATGCTTTTTGCATAAATTTTTTGCAGATTGGACAAGTAGTTTTTATGATATAGCTATCCTACTGTTCCAAGCCACCTCTGACATGGAGACACCATTTCTCAGTCGAACTTCACAAAGAAAATGGAAAGAAAGAAAGAAAGAAATATACCATCTTCACTAGCACTGATGACATGGAAAGCTCTATGAAGCATTTGGACGGAATATTTTACAAAAGGGTATAGTAAAATTTGATCCGACGATAGTAATGGGAATGTTCTGACATTAGGCAACTACATGAATACCTGAAAATTATTTTTTCCTAAAATCTTTAATCATTTTAATTTCATTATGCATAATCTTTCAAATTACTTACTTTTAACTTCATTTTCTTCTTCTCTTTCTGAATATGTGAAGCCGTATTCAGAATTTATATTCTCGTTAATTGATTAATTAGTTCGACTTCAACTGAAATGAGCTTTAATTCTTACGTAATAACTTTATAAAGGGCTATGACAAGCCTTTGCTTAGTTCATAGCAAATCGATTTTAATTAGTATTAATGTTAAAAGATACAGAATTCACGATAGGCCTAGATGGCCCATGGTATTAGGGAGATAAGACGTTCCGCAGCCAATAAGACTAACTTGAGATCAGGTGGTGAAGCGGACATCCGCCACCTTTAATTCGCAGATAAGAATCCTTGATACCCATTTGAGAGGGGGCTAGATGAACCCTTACAGAAGAGAAATTCCCGACAGATCTGAGATCTTCCAGTCCACAGTCCAAATCCTTCCTATCTGAGCTACCAGGACCTTTTAACTAATAGTAAGTTGCAGAAATTCTATTAGAATGTATACTTACAGTTTTTAAACAGTGTAGCTTTTTCTGCAACATAGAAGAACTACTACTTTCAACTCTTGATTATATAATAATTATAATAAAACAAAATATTCCAATCATTCTGATGCTTGTGAATAACTTGAACTGCAGCGCTATCAGAAGTAAAGTGGTAAACAAAGAAAACTATAAAATTCAATTAGGAAGCTGTCCATGGTTCCCTTTCTTGCCAGCAGAAGGCGTCGGCATTAACATAATAACGTAATTTGTAAGATACAAACTTCAATAATGACGATCTGAAAAACAAGTCCTTAACACGGAAGGGAAATTTCAGAAGTTTAGTACTTTCGTATTACTTATATATTATAAAAGCGTTATTTTGTCTGTCATAAGACTTTACGTTTTTCCAATTTTGTGACCAAACTATAAGAGATAGAGTGGTCATGTAAACGGATAAAATGTAGATCTTTTTAAGACAAATAAAATGCTACAAAAATCTTTCAAAAAAAGTTTTTGGTTTCCAAGATGGCGCCTTTTAAAGGGTCAAATTTTGATTTTTTCGCAATTTAAACGAAAAGTATAAAAGATGGAAGAGAAAGTATAAAAGATTATTGAGAAAATGTTGGTATTTGAAAGTTATATCGAACGATATATCACTTATTCACAAACGCTTCAGCGTTTGCAAGATACATGCAAAAATGTGAATTTTCGGTGTGTGACGCCGACCCGCAATACATCCAAGTTATTCGGAGAAGCCACAACGGGCTGGGAAGTTATATATTCTCCGACGATCGCAACATTAATTTGCTAAATAAATAAAGTTTTTTTTTTGAATGCTTTATATGCAAGGGTTCCGGAGCGAAGCGACGGTACCCGGCTATTATTATTATATATTGTAAAAACGTATATTATAAAACGTTATTCTGTCTGTCATTCTGTAAGCAAAATGCTAAATTACAAATTACTAAAATGTTACTGAAATAGAGAATCTATTCATAAAAAATGAAAATATATTAAACAACTGTCCAACTATACTGATTGGCGACGTAAATATAGATATTTTCAAAATGAATAAAAACAATGTAGTACAGAAATACGTAAAACTTATGTGCAATAATGGTTTCAAAAATCGTCTTTACGGAACAACAAGAAACTGTACAATTCATGGAAATACGAAAACAAATATAGATCATGTTTTCATAAATAAACATGATATCAAAACACCAGGAATAAGATGTAAAGAACAAATCGGATAACAGTTGAAAATGAGAAAATAGCACATCCAAATATAATCTATAAAGAACTAATCAATGATGTTAACAAAATAAAATTCATGAAAATCTACATATATAAAAAGAAAAGTCCTGACTCACTAACTCACTGACTCATCAACGCCCACCCCAAACCCTTGGATCTAGAAAGCTGAAGTTTTGCACAGAGGTTTCCTTTATGATGTAGACAAGGAATAAGACCGGATTTTTCGAAATTCGGGATAGGGAATAATCTGGCAAACTGACGATGAAGTGTATGGCGGCAACTCCAGGTGTGTGGCGCCAACCCAAAATACACCTGAGTTAAGTGGAGAAGAGCACAACGGGCTGGAAAGTCGTATATTCTCCGATCTCAATATTAATTTGCTAAATAAATAAAGTTTTTTTTTTTTTTTTAATGCTGTATACGCAAGGGTTCCGGAGCGAAGCGACGGTACCCGGCTAGTTTTAAAACAGTTAACTATTTAAATGTTTGTCTCGCATGCTTACAGAGAGTAATGCAAAATAGTTTATATCAAATAGTAAACGTTATGAAGATATTGAAGCAGTAGCTGAACCATCACTAACAGTAAAAGTAGGAATCTTTGGAAGATGAAGACTTGAATATAATGGTCGGTTGTTCTTCTTTAATATAATAGTATATTGGTAAAAGATCAGTACTGAAAGCGAAGCCACTTTCACTAGGATAAAGAAAATTATTTACTTATAAACAGAAGAAAGCATGTCATCTCAATCCTTAAAAGTGAATGAAATTACGAAATGTGTAAGAAATTGAACTTAATCGAAATAGCGAACTTTTTAATGCTCGAAGAAAGGAATGGGGTCGAAAATTATGGACTCCTGTGTTATTCAATACAGTCGAGAGAAAATTAAAAGAATATTGACAAAGCCTTTTAATTATTATCTTTAAGAAAATATATCCCAAAATTCGAGTATATATATAAACGGAGTAATTGGAATTAAGAAAAACAAAAAAGATTTTGGAAATATGGATTTATTTTGTTATTAGGCTACAAATCGCCTTAGAAGCTTGGAGTTCTGCTTAAGCAGATGAAAGCTCATACAGTGGATATAACGTAATTAACCATTTCAATGTAATGAGAATAAAATAATTGACAGAAGAAATGAATATGATGTGTCATTCTGAATTTGAAATTATTATGAAATACTTTTGAATTTGGTAAAATATCTATTTGGTAAAATATTTTGTTACCAGTGTTTGGGAAATACCAAGCTATTAAGCTAATTACACAAGTCTTGCTAGTTTTACTTCTCAGAATGCAACAATAATAATTACGGTGAAGTTAAGAAAAAGATGTACGAAATACCAGGATGAAAGGTAAAAGCAGTTCTTTCGTTTTGTAGATATCACAGATGTCCTTGCTAAGGATGCTACCTTAGCATCCTTAATCCATCCGATTTAATCAATTGAAGAGCTTAAAATGAACAGAACGTTTACCATGGCCAAAGTAATTGTATTTCTACAGCATATGCATGTTTTTTTTTTAATTCTTAGTCTGTTTGAAAGTCCACAACTTAATACCCCTTGGGCCCTGGGAAATCAGCTGTAGTTATTAGAAAAAAACAAAAAAACAAAAACAAATTGTGGCAACGCTTATAACGTACGTATTTGCTTCGTGGTCGTTATTTACTAACCAACTGTGCAATTGTGTATACATTTAAAACAACCTTAGTCCGGTCTTCTTCATTTTATAATTTGAAAACGGTAAAACGATTGAAATGCACAATTGTTTTGCTTTCACTTCTTGAGTCATTTCACGGGAATCTGGGACAGCTGTTTCGTCCTTATTAGGACTCATCAGCCAGATTTACCCTTGATGATCAAGTTCCGAAAGCGTGGAATCCTATGGATCCTTCTCCCGCTCACGGAAGTGAAACCCCGCAAAATCAAAACAATAGAAAAATCGCTGTGACCCCCTAAGCGCTATAACTGTTTACTTTTTTTCCTATTTTTGGCATTTCAACAGATTTATTTTAAGAATTAAAATCGAATGTCTACAATTTATAAATGTACAGTATTTGATCCAACCACTGCCTGCAGTGATCAGTTATTTGACTGACGTATCATCAAATTTCAGATTCTTTCTTAGGTAGGGGAAGGTGTTGTACCTTTGACCAGTTTTCACTAACTGAGTTTTCCAATTTTTTGTACTCAAGTAAATTCTTATCTGAATGGATACATGTGATCTTCACGCATCTTGCCATCAACTGTATGTGTTTTTTATATATTATATTTTGAGTATAAGTATTTTATTTTTATTTCACAAAAAAACTATACCTTATGGTCAAAGGTACAACTACGTGTTGTACCTTTGACCGGAGGGTATTGTACCTTTGACCAGGTGGTAGTAGAACTGACAGTTAGATACAAGTTATTTAATTAACATTTTTATTCAGAAATGTATACATTTGGCAAATATATGCAATTTAAGTAGAATAATAAAACATGAAATAAATTCTAACGGCTTAAGTAGCCTACTCCTGCCCGTTTACTCTACATTATACAATGAAAAATCAATGTCTATCTCCAAAAAATAGACATTCTTTTAGTCGAGCTTTGCCGGCAGCTGTGGTTGATTTGGTAGCCTGGCCACAATATCTTGTAGTTCTAGGTCGTTGAGCTGGTTATCTTCTTGGATGAATTTCGCCATCTTCGGAATTTTTTTCAAATATTTAACTTGAAAATAATCACATGCTGTTTCCTTTATTTGAGCCACAAAGTATTTCTTGTTTTTTTTTTTTTTGTCAGTCTGACAAGGACATAACTTTCTTCAAGTAAATCTTCTTTTTCAAAGTTTAATTCCTTCTCCAACTCATGGCATTCATTTGAAATATCGAAAACACTTTTCCCTGATGAATATTCAACATCAGACTCAAAGTAATGGACAAACAATCGATTGTTTACTTTCTTTGGATAAGATTTGGTAAAAAAATAAAAAATTGGCAAAAAATATTTAAATTTCCATCTTACATAATGCTAAAATGAATGTAAGTAAAACATTTACATATTATTAAGTAATGTTGTACCTTGACCTGGTCAGAGGAACAACACACTGCTGTGGTCAAAGGTACAACATCAGTCATACTTACGTTTCACTCCATGCTACAATTTTTAGGTTAATCCAGTCATCTTAAAAGTCTTAACAATTAATCTATAGGCATATACGTATTACTCATTATTGTTAAAATAACAATCAAAAGAAAACAAACAATGTTATTAAAGAAACATGTACTTGCAAAATACTTACTTTTCCGTTATGGAATTGGAAAAATATTTTTCACTTCTTGCAACTCAAAGATCTAACTGCTACTGAAGGTTTAAAGGCGCAAATAGTGGGAATATTACACATTAAACAGAAAAGCTTTTAAAGTATGCTCATAGATGACAAAACTAGCAAGGGTGGTCAAAGGTACAATCGGTCAAAGATACAACCCTTCCCCTATCTGAAAATGACTAACAGATAACAGTTGATCCTTCTAATACTGTATTTCTTTTAGTTCCAATTGCAAATACTGCATTATCATAGCATCAACGTACGCAAACGGCAGAGCGAGTACGTAAACAAAAAATATACTTAAAGTGAAACACTACCTTTTACCATTCGATGCAAGAACTGCACTGCCATCGTCATATACGAGCATAACTGATGTAAGCAACGTTGATTTTGATAAAAATAAACACCGTAGGCCTTATATTAAGAAAAAGGATGTGGGTGAATTTTTCTTACTAGGACTTTGCCTTCGGTCGATCTCAGTTGCGAAACACCTTCATCATATAATTTAATCACTTTAAGGTTCATATCTTAGGTAATAGATTTACGACGTTTCTTTTTTATCAGCTATTATGTGCTACTGTAGTGTATAAGTGTATCAAATTGTTTTCAATTTTAATTACAACAAAACCAGTGCATAAACTAGAATTAGGCCTATGCTAATCACAGAGCTAATGTAAATAAAATACTAACTGACAGTCTTAGTATCTACTGCTATTAAATTATTGATTATTTAATCATATGAAAGCAATAAACACAATAAGTTAATCAATCACTTAAAAACAATTAATACAGAGATGCGAAACTAAACATGATTGAAAACAAACTGACTACAGTAAAAACAGTACTTACTGTACGCAAGTAAGCAGTTGGAAACTGTCACATTTGCGAAGCGTGTGTTCGTAAAGTGAAGAAACATATAGCGAGGTAGGCTTGAAATTAATTGCAGAATTTATACAATCGCAAACATATACAGTAGAACCCCGCTATTCCGAAAATCCGCCTATTCCGAACAGAGTTCAGAAAAAATACCGATTTTTTTAACTTAAAAATAGGAGAAATTAAAAAGATGTTCGTGAAAAAACGTACATTTGTTGTTATACAAAGAAGTTAAATAGAGACATACATAGTTTTTTGCCGTTTTTCAAGAGTTTTTTCACTTGAAGCAGAACAAAACTGCTCAATTTAACGCGATTCTTTTTCCAGTCACTAATCGTTGCTTTTCCGACACCATATTCGAGTGATAATTTAGTAGCACTTTCTCCCTTATCCAGTTGTTTTAACACTTCAAGTTTTTCTTTTAAAGT
>JAFIDM010092997.1:0-14391 GCA_023159025.1 Thereuonema tuberculata
GTTATAAATAGACTTTTCTGAACAACGTTCATTAAATTTAAAGTCAGGAAAATATTACATACAAATTGAGCAAATGTGATAGTTTATAAAATAAAATTCTCCCTACCGTTTTAGCATAAGCTGACATCAGTTTAATATTTACAAGAATTTTTTATGGATATTTTCTTGAGAATGTAAGAAAAAACGATCTAAATGATTGGTAATTACTTGAATGAAGACACTGACATTACTTGTAACAGTTAGGGCAATGAAATTCAACTTTCAAACATTCAAGTGTTGTAAATAGACATTTCCGAAGCACGTTTTAACATTACAATTAAATTCAGGAAAATATTACAATCAAGTTGAGCAAATGTTATAGTTTAAAACTAAAATTAGAAAGAATGCTATTAGTTTCGTCTGCAGTTGCACACATCAAAAGGCACCAAAACTTTAAACATTGATTTTTATAATGGAAGCGAGGAGAGCAAAAATTGCAATGATTGGAGGGATGTCCTGCTTTTACTTCTTAAATTCAAATTCTCTCGTCAATCTAACAACATAAAGTTTACATTTAAAGAATTAGACTGGTATTAGGATTTTATTTTAACAAAATAATATTCTTATACTTGTGATGCCAAATTTAATTTGTTGTAAATAATTGTATGATTTTTTTTTTCTGTAACTCTTATTTAATTAAATAAAGTGCATTTTCACTCAATTTACATCCAATTTAAAATTGAAAAAGTTGTAATTTTATTTTGAGTTTATGATTAAATATTTGTTAACGAATCACGTTTGGAATCAGATTGGCAAAGAATTAAACACTCATAATCTAATACAGAGCCGTGCTGGCGTGGCCGAGCGGTCTCGGCGGCGGTCTGCCGTGGCGGCCAGTGCGCCAGTACCTGCGTTCGAATCCCGGCAGTGGCATGGCTGTTTCAATTTCCTTTCCTGTGTTGTACAGCCTGTTCTTCACTTTCTCTTCGGTCTGACGTCATTCCTTACTGGCGTCCTGGGAAAGGCCACGGGAAACCACCCCAGTATCTTTCCCTTGAAATTCTCGGGAGTCTGCTAGGGGTTCGCCATCTTGGGAACACTAGCGCTCCCTGGAACATGGACGCTTCGGATACGAAGCTCGCACTTCGGTGCGAACCGGAATCACATCAATCTAATACAGATAACATAGGTCATTCTATCTTTTCCAACAATAACTGCATTGAAAAGTAAAAACGTCTTTTCTTATTTAAAATCTTCTTTATTATTAATATTTGATTTCCTTTTGCAGAGAACATCGTCAGTACCAGATTGAGAACAGGATAATTTGTATTATCTCTTCCTCATCAAGAACTCGTTACTGATCTACATCTCATTACAAATTAAAAATAGGTCTTAATTTAGAATAATTAAAACTTTTAATATTTCAATATATAATTTAAAACTTTGAATAAACAATGAAATGTTTATCCAGAAATATCTTTTTATATACAAACAAAACATAATCATTTTCAATAATAATACTTTTTCATAAAAATATTAAGATCTTTCTTTTTCTTTACTTCCGATATTATTCTTAAACCATTCATTAGCTATATCACTAACTTTTAAAACTTTGTTTTTATTTATACATGGCATGAAATTTATCATACATGATTCTGGAATAAAATGTCAACTATAGGGTCAGCATTATGGCCCGTAGGGGAAGGTCCTGAAGTATGGGACAGCTAAGCCTTTTTTGCAAATTGCAAGATTGTTTAAGACTAAATCAAATTGAAAGTTATACAAAAACAAACTTCAAGGTGTTATAAAAACACCCTTTGAAGGAATTACGTCAAACCGGAGCGATACCATATTTTTTGTTTCATTTGAAAAACCCTTACATTTTGCTCATTCAAAATGTTGGAGGGTTGTATGGGACACCTTGTATAAGTTACGGAATAAACCAGTCTCATTTGTAATTCTACCTTCTACAATAAAATATGTATCATTATATGTTACAAACCATTATTATGAGTATTAATAACCTTAAAAAATTTAAATTTAAGAATTTAAAAATTTTAATTTTAATATTTTGCCACTTTAAGAAATTAAAATATGTTATGAAAACAATCTGTTATCACAAATGTTTCTTTATTTGACACACTTTGGTAAATAAGTGAAAATTGGTAAGCAATTAGCAATTGTTTACATAAATGCATTAATTTTTTATATTACAGCCGTCGCATTTGTAAAAAAGACTGTCCTCAATATTAGCACAATTGTCGTGGGACATCCCAGGCACTCACTACACTGTATCCAGTCTTCATCGAAGGATTCTCCACAAACTAGACAGTAGAAAACTTCTAGGCCAAACATCTGCTTTGTAGATACTGGTCTCCTTGTCCTTTCTTATCAGTCTAAAGTAGATAACTTCTTAGGTTTCACTGGTAACTTGCTTGGTTGGTGCTTGATTGGTTTCAGTCTTTGAATCATGAAATTTAACTTTTTTTCGGGCGTCGTCAGATGTTGGTTGTTTCTTTGTTGTGGTGTTAAGTTTTCATTTACGTCCACGGATAACTTTCTTTCCTTTGGCAATGTTCACCATTTTATTTTTATTTTTCAGTTTTTGTTCTCGCAACAACCTTCTTGAATCCGCGAGCTTTTTTCTCTCTTCCTTCTCTGTCTTCTTTACTTCCAGTTGGCTTTTGAATGGAGTGGAAGTTAAAATTTCAGTCTTCTCTCCACGGCTGTAACGTGAAACGTATCTTGTGCTGGAACTATTGGGCAGTGGAGAAATAGATTCCAATAGATTTTGACAGTGAGATTCTCCAGAATTCTGGGATTCATCAATGGAAATAGTCAATGGCTAAATAATTGGCTCTGCGGATGAGGGATCAGGTAAAGACATGGCAGGGGTAGATTCAGGTAAAGGCATGGCAGAAGATGGCTCAGGTGTCATGGTTGATCCAGGTAAAATTCTGGTAGGCGAGGGGATAGGTAAGGGCGTGGAAGAAGAGGGCCCAGAAGAAGGAGGATTGTTGGGCACATCCAGATCTGCTTCATCAACATTGTTGTTAGTTGAAGGGGCGAAATCCAAATCACTGAAAACATTTGGATTCAGTGGGAAAATACCAGTACAAGCAAAGCCTGACTTCGCCAACTCCATCCAGCAAATTTTTGAGAAGGCTGTATCCACTAATCCAGCAATATCTTTCGAAGAGATCTTGATGTTGGGATATTGACGCATCCACAAAGAACATGCCTCATAATAGGCATTTTTAAAAGGCTTCATCACAGTTCTGTCAAGGGGCTGAAGCCTGTGCGAAGTGTGCGATGGAAGGCTCAGCATGTGGATGTGGTGATCTTTTGCAAAAGTTATTACTTCCAGGTCCTTATGGCTTGCATGGCCGTCTAATATGAGAAAGATAGGTTCTTTTTCGGTTGGGTTTACTCTTACCACGAACAGATTAAGCCACGTGAGGAAACCATCCTTCGTAATCCAACCATTGGCTGACCGTCGAAAATACTTTCTACAGGTGCGCCTTTCTTAAGATCGTTGTCTATTCTCGCTCGTCGGAAGACAAACAAAGGAGGTACAAAGATGTCCCCACTAGCATTGATGGATAGTAGAATTGTAACATTTCTTCCTCTTTCGGCGGAAGTCAATTTTCCTACCTGCTTCTTGCCTTTCATTGACATCAGTTTCAGTCTGTTAGTGTGGACACTTGAAATACCTGTTTCGTCTGCATTGAAGATCTTTGAAGGGCCGAAGTTGTACTTCACCATGAGATCGGTAAGCATTCTGTAAAATCTATCAACTTGCTCCTTGTTGAAGCCTGCTGCTCTCTGCAAACTTGTCGACTCCGCTGTCCTAAGCCGAAGATCTGCATGTCTTTTCATAAAATCATAGTAAAAATTCTTACCGGCCATATTTTTTGTTTTATTAAATCTATGTTTTATCTTAAGTTTATCAGCAAATTGATAGGCGAGTTTTAAGAACTATGTTTTGTTCAATGGCATCAGCTGACTGTCAAGATTTTTTACATGGTCATGTAAGATTTGCTCCTGTTCATCGTTAAACGTTCGAGGAAATGCTTTTAAATTCCCTAATGAGGGTTTCATCTGTACTTCTTGCCCTTCATTTAAACTTTTCAGGCTTCGCTCATTCGTACTTTTCGGTACTGAAAAATGTTCGCCTGCAACTCTCAGCGACATTTTCCCTAGCTTAACTTGTTCGATAGCCTTCTTTAAATCCTCCTATTCCCACTTCTGTCTCTGTTTAGGCCTCACCAGCTCGCCTGCGAATAAAAAAAAAAACCAAAAAAATATTGCCTTACTACTGTTTTGTCCACAATCTTTCCAGTTGTTTCCAGTTAATTTATTTAAGCAATTTATTATAGTTAAATATTATTTATTTATTTATGGGAAGCAGGAATTGTCGAAACATACAGTAATAAAAATGAACCTGCTTTATTTAGTTAAGGTAATCGCTTAATTTGTGCATTTCAATTTTGTCCCATACAACCCTCAACGCACCTGTCCCATACACCCGGAATGTAAAGCGACGCAACTTTTACTCTAAAGGTCAAACTATCAATCCGATCTGGAAGAATCGCTCATAACTTACATACAATAACCTTTAGTTGCTACCAAGACAATTAAACCATTTGTGTACTTACTTACAATGAAGGTGGGATGGTCTAAATTTATCTCCGTGCACGAAAATTTGGCGCAAAACCAGTAAAACACGACTCACAAGAAAACGCGTTGCAACACAAATTCAAGGCATCACTGCGTTTTTCACGGCAATGCCGATGTAGGTCCTGCCCCTTGCATCGATTGGCCAAAACCCCGCCTGTCCCGTACAACATGCTGTCCCATACTAGAGGACCTTCCCCTAACCCTACAGTGATCTGCCCAAACTGATACATTTTTTTCTATTATTTTCAAAATCACTTTTATGTTCTAATAATGTCTCTCCTAATGTTTGTTGCTATATTTCCGTAATAATTTTCATTGAAGTTCCTACACCGTAATTTGTAAACCACTCGCGTAGTACTCATCATGGAGTCTTTTTTTTCTATTCCTATTTATTAAGTTATTCGCTTTATACAAATATACTAGTTTGCTTTCTTTACATACTTGTTTTATTGACTTAGTTATACCCATTCCTAATGGTTGTTTTAATACTCCTTTGTAATCCTCTTCGTTCTTTCTAGTGTGCTCATTTTAGGAAAATTAGTTTAAAAAATTGTTACAAGCATGGGGCTTGGTATGTGGAAAGTACTTGATCATTCCAATAACATACTAAACGTCCCCAAAAATCAAACTTGTGCTACGGCCGCCATCTTGGAAAATGGCGGCTGAAATGAACTTTCTCATACGCCTGGCAGCAACCCCTTTTAACCCCTGTAGGCAAGTCCCTAATTAAGATAGAAAGATAATTTTGGTGTGTACGTCTTCGTAAGGGATTACTCTTTCCATCTTTGTGCATTTTATGAATGTCAGGGGTCCTACGGGAGAGAAGGAAGGTAAAGTTCGAGCAATTTAATCAATTTTGTCCAACTTTTTTGTTTTTCTTCTTGATCTTCTTCTACAAATTGGGTACTATCGTCAGAAGTGTAACCTCCTTGGAATCCCTGTTCCAGTAGCTTTCCAACGATGTATAGTTCATGGCGCTGGGATAATTAGGAGCCGTGCTACGGCCACCATTGTGAAGTTCTACGACTTCCTTGATTTCACTGGCAGGCGTGTATGAAGGGTTAATCCAAAAACTTCAACATGATATAAAATCTTACCTGTTTGTTTTAAAATTGTATTGACAGAGCATTTTAATGAAGATGAAAGTACAAATTAGTGCCAACAACATAAATTGCGTTGAGAAGCTTTCTTTTTGTCCTAAATGATTACACCATGTTTCTTTGAAAAAACAGTACATAAAACGTGGGCTGAAATGCCATACCAGTATATCATAAGATACGCTCACTTAAATTTTAATTTCTTTCAAAGAAGTAAAAACATTTTACATATATTAAATATTGCTGAAGGCTACAAATTAAGGCTTGCTTTCTTAAAACTGTTAGTATACTCAATTAAATATTTTTTAACTTTAAATTTCATCAAATTAACACTGTAATTTATTTTGATATAGGAAAATATAAAATAAAAATAGAAGACATACGTTGCCTTAATGAAAACATAGTACGTAGTTAGTTTTCTTCATCATCATCAGAAAGAATTGTAGTGTTCACTTCAGAATTCATATATGATATCCTTGGCAGTTACTTTAGTTTCCCTGAAGCCAGATCTTCTACAGTCACATCTATTAGTACAGTCTGATTTGCAAGCACATGAGATGAGTGTTAACAAGTCTGGTGGAGCAGGGTTTTTGGTCATGGGCACAGGTTTCAAGAGGTTTCCTTCTTGTATCCATCCCCATTCAGTGGGATTCATCTCATTACCCATCCACATTTTAAATGCTGAGCTGCTGCATCACTCGTTGGAGGCAAAGATGCAAGGTCAAAGGTTTTGCCCACTGACTGCTTAGAAATCAAGTGATGGTATTTGTAATATCTGAAATCATCTAAGGTAGTACTGTCTGATGGTCCATATAGTTGAAGAAAAAATACTTCGCCAGCAGCAGCTATGTCTTCTTTGCTTGAAGAAGGATCGTTAAATACTTTCATTTTCTCTCTGACAGTACTGTCTTTCTCTAATACCCTAAATGCATTTAGCTTTCCTTTCCTGAATATGGCAGAAGTTGTGTCACAGCCTGTTACTGCATGTGCAAACATAAGAAGTTCCCTAGGTTCTCCAAGGAAAGGTATTTGTCGAGCTATACTATACAAAGTTTCTTGTGATTTAGAACCAGAAGCAGGACTGAGGATGAAAACCTTGTCTGTTTCAGAAGCAAATGTAGTTAAAAGAACAAGCAAATCTGTGTCTTGGCCAACAACTACAACTGCAGCACCAGTAAGTGCCATTTCTAATGCTGTTGAAACGATTACAGAATCTGCATCTGCTTCTGCCAACTTCACTTGTATATTCGATGACATGAAATGTCTCGCAATAACTTCTATAAATGACTTTTTGTTCTTACTGTTAGCCAAAAACTCTGCCTGTTTGGTTGTTATTACCACATTTTTTTTGAGTTGAGTTGCAGCGGACATTCTTTTGGCAGCTCTTCTTTGATGTTCACAGCACTTGGTTGTAGGATAATCAGGATACCCATTAAAAATCACCCAACAGTTACTTCCATAGCGAGATGTGATGTAAGAAATATAGCAATTGTTGCAAACGTTGCTATTGTTTGTGAAAAATTATTATTGTTAGCTTTGAATTGTTAAGATACGAGGCAACGAGACACGAGGTTGCAATTGTTGTAGATTGTTTTTTCGTTGTAAGATAAGCTAGATAAAATTCATGTGTTCCTTTTTCTTAAACAGTTTTAACTTTTTGCGTAATTATAGTTATTTTTCCTTGACGCTAATATTCTCAAAGAGCACTCTCCGAGGGATCTAGTTAATAAGATTCTTTAAATGGTGCCGAAAACCCGGGAAGGAAAGGGCTGCCGTCGTATTGCGTTCGATGGTTCGTCGTTAAGCCTTTTTCTTTGCGTTCGTGTGTTGCGTCGCATCGTGGACTGATACAAACGTAAGTTGTTTATTCTTTCTGTGTAATTACCGGCAGTGCTGAGGAGGAATGGCGTCGAAGGTTATTATGAAGCGTGGTTCTGTTAGAGCAATGCTAACGAAAATGGAAGGCGAATTGAAGATGGTGTGTGAGACGAAAGACGCCGAACTGGCCAAAGCTTTGATTGAAAAGTTAAAAGAGAAAAGGATTATGTTAGATGATTTGAATCAAAAAGTTGAATTAGACTTGGAACTGAATGAAGAAAAAATTGACGAAGAAATGGTAGGAATCATGAAGTATAATGATTACATTGCTGTGTGGTTAGAAAGGTTACACCGTATTATGTCAAATTGTTGCACTGGAAGTCCATCTCCGAGCCAGCTTGGGTCTGGGTTTGTTTCTAGCAGTACGCCAAGGAATGGAGAACTATCAAAACGACTTCCTAAATTCGATCTGCAAAGATTTAATGGAGATATTTTAAAGTGGACCAGTTTCTGGAACGCGTTTTCGTCAGCAATTCATGAAAAGGCTAACTTGTGTGCCACTGACAAATTTAACTACCTTCGAAGTGTAGTAACGGATAGTGCCTTGAAATGTATTGAAGGGCTTCCAATAACTGAGGAGAACTATGCGACAGCAGTGGATCGACTGAAGCAACGGTTTGGACGTACAGAGCGTATTATTGACGGAACTATCGCTGGCCTGCTTCAGTTGCCTGTTCCTCGAAATGACACGATAAGCCTACGGAGCTATTATGACGAGGTGGAGGTGAAGGTCTTAAATCTTAAGTCATTAGGAGTTGACGTCGTAGCATGTAGCGCTATGTTAGTCCCTACATTAGTTAAGAAATTACCGAAGGAATTACAGCTTGAATGGGCGCGTAAAACTATGAAGTCAGGCGCAACAAATGTAGAGCATTTCATTGAATTCAGGAGAGAAGAAGTCGAAGTGAGAGAACGTATTTGTTACGTGGGAGATGTACCAAGTAAGGAGAATGAAGCTACAGGTTCAATTGCTAATGAGTCAAAAAGTGGAAAAAGTAGAGCAAGTGCATCTACGTCTGCGTTGCACGTGGTTGCAAACAACAAAGAAAGGAAGCCTCGGGTACGTAAATGTTTGATTTGTGGCAGCGACAAGCATTTGCTAATTAATTGTGACATTAGATCGGTGGGTAAAAGAATGGAGAAATTAAAGCAACTTCGTAAATGTTTTAATTGTCTGTGGACTGGACACAATTCACGGTCATGCCCTATGCGTAAATCCATCTGTAGAAGCTGTCAAGGCTCTCATCATTCTGCACTTTGTCCAACACTGAAGGAGAACGTTGAGTCGCGGGAAGATAAGAAGGAAGACTGCCCTCCAGCTCAAGCTATAGCAAATTACGTATTGAACTCTCGTGATGATGTTGTTTTATTGAAATCAGCGGTTGTTTTGGTGGATGGTAAAAAACATCAAGTGCGTGCCAGATTAATTCTAGATGGAGGAAGTCAGATGAGTTTTATCAGTAGTCGTCTGTCTAAATTAGTGGGAGCAGAGATGGTTGGAAGACAAAAGGTTGATATTAGTGTGTTTCCTCATGGTTCTGTTGGGCTCCGAGAATACAAGAAAGTGCGTGTTCGTCTATTTGATAATGACGGGATGAAAAGTATAGAAGTTTTTCTACGTGAGTCTGATTCGGTATGCTGAACATACTCTCTTGTCCCGACCGATAAAATTATAAGAGAGATGGAGAAACGGGGATTGAAATTAGCTGATCCTGGTGCTAGCGCAGTGTGTGATTTAGACGTTGTCGACATTTTAATTGGAGGAGATTTGTATTGGACTGTTGCGACCGGCAATAATGTTCGTTTGACGGATCGTCTTGCAGCAGTTGAAACAATCTTTGGATGGCACGTTCTCGGACCAGAAGATGGAAACTCATCTACAGTGGACTGTCTCCATTTGAATACATTCAATGTATGCATCAATAACACCGATTGTGGCGACGCAGACAGTGAACTTGCAAAAAAGGTAGAAAAATTTTGGCGCCTTGAAAGTTTAGGTATTGCCGAAGATGAAACGATCGTAAAGAACGCTGATGATGTCGAGCAAACAGCATACAACACGATACGTCAAGTTGGGGACCATTATCAAGTGCAACTTCCGTGGAATGAACATAAATTTGAATTGCGATCAAATAATGCTGAAGCTCTCAGAAGATTTTATATCCTTGTGCGACGATTTAGTGAGGACAAGGATAGGATATCGTTGTATCATAAGACAATGATGGAATATTTGTGTAATGAACATGCAGAAGTAGTGATGGAACCAGAAAAATATAATGAAATTGAGTATTATATTCCACATCAGGCCGTTTTCCGTCATAACCATGACACAACGAGATTACGGATTGTATTTGATGCCTCCTCCGGAAGACCATCATTGAACGATTGCCTCCACTCCGGGCCTCACTTAAACCCGAATGTGATGGACTTGCTTTTACGATTTCGACAACATCCTGTGGCATTAACGTCAGACATGGAAAAGGCTTTTCTCCAAGAAGAGATAGATCCGAATGATCGAGATGCAGTTCGATTTTTGTGGTTGCCAAAGGACTGGAAGTTTGGGGATCCCGTGGTTCCTACAACATAACGAATGAAAAGAGTTTTGTTTGGATTAAATTGTGGACCGTTTCTGCTGGCAGTGGTAGTGCGTCTTCATTTGCGTCGAGTGGAATTGGTGGAACCTGAATTCGTCAAGTCAATTATTCAAAACATGTATGTAGATGATTTAGTGCGATCCGTTCCTTCCAGTTTTGAAGGTTGGCGTATTTTCTTTGAGGGTAAACTCCTGTTAAGAGAAGCAGGATTTAATCTGCGAAAATGGGCCACAAATGATGAGAGATTGCGTAAAGCTATCGTCGAAGAATGCGGTAAGAGGGAATACAGTGAGAGATCCCAGGAGGAATTTACAAAAGTTTTAGGGATGAAGGGGCATCAGTATAAAGATACTCTTCACTTCGACGTTACGGGACTGAGGGACTTTCTAAGCGAGAAACAACCCACGAAACGAATTGTTCTTAGTGCGATGGCAAGAATTTTTGATCCTCTGGGCATTGTTGCACCGTTTACTGTAAGATTGAAGGTCTTGTTCCAAAAACTGTGGAAAATTAACTATGCGTGGGATGAAGAATTGAAACCTCCATTAAAAAATGATTGGAATCAGTGGATGCTGGAGTTACCGGACTTGCAAATGTTAAGTGTTCCGAGATGTTTCTCCCTAAGAAGTGAGGATGACGTTAGCCATAAGTTTCATGCATTTTGTGACAACCCGGAAACTATCGATGATGACGTCGTATATGACCGAGGCAAGGAATTAAAGCTTGAATGGACGCGTGAAACTACTTTATTAATCCATGAGCAAAAACAGATGTTTCCAAGCGAATATAAAGCGTTATATGAAGGCCGATCAGTGGATAGAACATCACGAATATACAGATTTGATCCTCAATTAGCGAAGGATGGATTAATACGTCTGGGCGGAAGACTTCATTTCTCCATGTTAGAATTCGAAACCAAGCATCCAATTATTTTGAGTAGTCATGCATGGACAACAAGGCTCATCATTCTTGAAGCTCATACAAGAGTACTTCATGGTGGCGTTTCCGAGACGATTATAGAACTTCGTGAACGTTTTTGGATACCTTCTGCTAGACGAACAGTATCGAAGGCGTTAAGGACATGTCAAATTTGTGTTCGGCACCGTGCGACGCCAGCACAAATGGTGGAAGCACCTCTCCCTTCTGATCGAGTGAATGTAGCTAACCCATTCGAAGTAATTGACGTGGACTATGCGGGACCCAATTTTTGTGCGTGAAGGTAAGGGAGGACAGAAGAAAACGTATTTTCTGTTAATCACCTGTGCAGTTACTAGAGCGTTGCATCTTGAACTGGTAGAATCAATGACTGCTGATGATTTTTTGTTAGCTTTTCGTCGTTTTATAGCGTGCCGAGGATTATGTCGTGTTAGATGGTCTGACAACGCAAAAACTTTTAAACGTGCAGCAAAGGACTTGAATATTTGGAGAAAGATGATGCAGTTAGCTACAGAGAAACGCATTGAATGGAAATTAATCGTGGATAAGGCTCCATGGTGGGGCGGCATGTGGGAACGAATGGTTCGTTCTGTAAAGGACAAAATCAAAATAACGTGTGGACGAGCAATGTTGACTTTTGAAGAGATGTATTAGAGGAAGTTGAGTGTGTGCTCAATTCCCGCCCTCTTGGTTACGTATCAGAAGACATCAAAGAAGTGATCACTCCGGGTCATCTACTCATCGGGAGACGTCTCACTGTTTCACCACCCACTTCCAAATTGACGTCACCCAAGTTATGCGATTCTCCAAATATACGACAACTTTGAAAGGCTCGCATGGCAACCATCGACAGATTTTGGAAGATCTGGCGGACTGATTACCTGCTGATGCTCCGGACAGCTCACGAACGTCGAAACATTGGTGCAACACTTCCACTGCGGGTGGGACAACTCGTCCTCCTCGATGATGGACGAACAGTACGTCATCTGTGGAAGACATGTGTCATAAAAGAAGTGCTTCAAGGACGAGACGGATGCATCCGTTCGTGCCGTGTCCTGCTACCAGACGGTAAGGTTGTAAAACGTCCTATTCAATTGCTATATCCGTTAGAACTTGAAGGACAGAATTTGTGACTTTAACTTTACTAGAGACTTTTACAGACTTATAAACTGTGGGTTTTGACTGACAAATTGTTTTTACTGAAAGTATACACTTTCAGGGGGGGAGTGTTGCAAACGTTGCTATTGTTTGTGAAAAATTATTATTGTTAGCTTTGAATTGTTAAGATACGAGGCAACGAGACACGAGGTTGCAATTGTTGTAGATTTTTTTTTCGTTGTAAGATAAGCTAGATAAAATTCATGTGTTCCTTTTTTTTAAACAGTGTTAACTTTTTGCGTAATTATAGTTATTTTTCCTTGACGCTAATATTCTCAAAGAGCACTCTCCGAGGGATCTAGTTAATAAGATTCTATAGCAATTAACCACATCTCCGTATGTGGCAGGTCGGGGCCAAAGTACACTGTGGAGAAGATGTCCCCCGTCCAAAACAAATACATAATTATCAGGAATGTTTGTATTTTCGGTAGCTTGAAAGACTTTAAGTAGAGAAGACTTCACACCTTTTCTTAGTGACACTTCATCAAATAGAGAAGGAGGTCTTGGTGCTAACTCATATTTGTGAAACACTTTTTCAATGTCTTTGGTTCTTTCTCAATACATATAATTCTGTTGAAAAGCTGCTGGATATTGACAATAACAGTATCAGCTCCCAATCTGATTGCAGAGTTGACTTCTGCAAGCGGTTTTGCCTTATATTTCCTTTTAATTGTGATCGTACCAAAGATTTTTTCTTTCATATCTTCCATAGACACCTCTCCCAACTCTCATGCTTGATCACAAGTTATTGATGAATCACCTACTAGTCCCGTGGATAGAGATACTAATTCCCCAGAGCCATGCTGAAATGGATTGTGCTCCAATAACCAGTTACAAAATATTTGTAAATCTTGTGAATCTCGAATTTTTCTGCTTGGGTTCTCTTCTGCATGATGTTCGGATGTCTTTGAGAATACACCAGTAAAATGTTCAACAGTTTTGGTAACTTCAGTGCATAGTGGAAGAGATGTGGTCCATCGTAAAATAGTTTTCTATGTCATACCCCGGCCATGTGTTAGGTCACCAATAGATTTCATAGGTCTCATTAGTGATTGTTCTATGACCATATCAGACCAAGTACCAGACCAAAATCTGGAAGACCGACGAATGCAGAAAAATCTAGCCTTAGAAAAACGCTCAAAATCTCCATCTTCCATCTTGGATGGTAGATCAAGCATCTTCTGGATATAGAGTTGAGCACTTTTTGCATACAAATTATGACCTGCATCATGAAAATAAGGTAACATACAGATTACTGTATTCAGATGAAGTATAAAATCTCCTGTCCTTTCAGCTCTGATAAACTCCATAATGAGAATAACCATTTTAATATATTGGACCCACAGTTTAGCTGTCCTACTACTTTGTTCTGCTTCTCTGCAGGCAGCTAAAATATCCGACACTATGCTTTCTCCTGCGTTTGAAGTCATGATATCCTCTGGTGCTACTTCATTTCTTAACACCCGTTCACTGTCCGAAACAAAAGTTTTCAAGATGTCACCAGAGCAGGAAATTTTACAGTTAGACACTTGAACAGAGCAACTACTGTGAGGAAATGGGCTCTCAAAGATCGATAAAATGCATGGCCTGATATCAAATGAGAAACAGTATGTTTGGCATAGACACTTCCCCACAGCTCTTCTATGCCGCTTCCTTTCATGATGTTTCCAATACATCCCAGTTAACTCATTAACAGATGAAAGCCTCCGAGTCTAACAATAACTGAAGAGATTATGCTGTCCTTTTCTGCTGCTTCCACTATTTCGCATGCTTTTATGAAAAGTGGTTGGTCAAAGGTTACAATACAAGACCTATTCTTCAGATTGCATTCTGATGCAGCAAATGTCAAAGCAGAATTAATTGTGGTCAGATTGCTGGCCTCTAAATGGATGATAGGCAATGGTAGAATTTTCGTAACTTCATAATTTCCAGCTTCTTGCATAGCTTCTTGCATGAATCCATTCCAGAAGGGAAGAGAATTTTCTGAAAATAAGAATCCTGCAATCCAAAGAAAATTGACCTGAAATCCATTTTAAATCATGCCTAACTCAACACTTTTAACATCAACT
>JAFIDM010092998.1:0-14391 GCA_023159025.1 Thereuonema tuberculata
AGTTTATAGAGATGCCCACTTATGATTATGCAAGATCTGAACGATTGATCGTTGAGTTGTATCACATTCTTGTGGTAATTGCAATACGGTATGCTTTGGGACTTTGCATGTGAAGCAAATACTGCTGTGATTGTTTCTTCATTAGTGAAGATTCAGAGGCGTCCAGGGATCGTGGCTTATCGTCAACTGATCCTATCTCTCAAGCTTTTGCAGCGATTATGCAACTGCCACATGTGACACAGGGTCTCTATGGGGATGTCTTGGATTAAAATAATTTGCAATTTCATGTGAATTTCTCTGACAAGACATCAAGATGAATTGGATTCGTTCTTCCCACATTAACGGCATTTCAATGTTATTTTTCTTACATCTGATAGAGAAATGGCTTATTTACTCCTGAATAACTTTTTAAAATGTTAAAGTTAGGTTGAAAAAAATTCACCATTGCATTGCTCCTGAAATTCTAGCCTAGTCTGAAGTATTACATGATCTCATTCCCATCTAAATTTTTTGAGTTGAATCCAAAATGTCGGCCAACAGGTTGACAAGACATAAATATGGTTTTTCTCCCCCCCCCCCTCCTTGGCCTAACATGTTTATCTTGAACAATTTTACCAAGCACAACTCCTTTCCATTTTCTAGATGGTATTAAGCTATTTTTGTCATTCCAGCATAGTCTAGTGGTCTCGTGGTGGTTTCCCACAAAGAAGATGTGTTGGAAAATGAATTCAAATTCTGGTGTCTGCAAGGATGCTTATTTACTTTTCTGTGTTGTCTGCTTCTTCATTTTTCCATTCAGGTCTGAAGCCATTTCATAACTGTTTGCAATGCTAAAAACCCAACCATCGACCATTGCAATAGGATCTATGAACTGAGATAGAGGTTGTGGTGAAACTTAAACAGGCCTTTACTTATAGTCCAGTCAATGAATGTTCAGAAAGGGATGTAGAGCACATGGAGGGGGGCAGAATTTTTTACTTCAGGGATGGGTTTGGGGTTCTTGGGAGGTAAAAATCCCAAAAGTACCCGACCCTCAGAGGTGAGCCGAAGGGGTGGGGCGTCCGGAAGGCCTTGAATTTTGCGAATTTTTGGGTTTTCCCTTAAAACTCGAGAACTATAGGTTCTGGCGAAAAAAGTATTCAGACCTGTTTGAAAGCTTCCAAAATTTCTGACATTTTTTACTCCGACAAAAATTTTCTATCTTCAACCGTTCTGTTAATATCAGCTTCTGAAAATCATCTATTTCCGGAAAACGATGTTACTGATCACATGGTTCGTTACACTCTGCTCTTTAACACCTCAAATCTGCTAACTGCTACAAACAACAACCAAATCAAGTGAAGAGGATTACATTTGCAGCATAATTATACATTCTAGATGCACAGTGGGCGGGCGTGGGGCTGACCAACCGTTGGTCTTGAAACGCTGGGAGCCTGACCCCCCGCGACCCCAAAAGCCTGTGTATGCTTGTAGTGGGATACTTTAACTAAGATGCATAGTAATAGCTGAAATTATTTCAAGATGTTGTGTTGTAATGTGAGAGGTTTTAATGCTGGAAATCAGTAACTACCTTTATTGCATCCATTTGGCAATTGCAACAGGGATTATAGAAGATGCCACAATCTCCTGTTATGATGCTCTTACCGAGTTTGGAAGAATGGAATGTCTAAAATGGAAAATGTGCCATTTTCAAAATAAAATTATCACGAAAAAACCAAGCACTTCCTCCTTCTTCTAGGAGTTCATCAAACAATAACAAAATTGCAGTCAATCCCTATCTATTGTTTCAACGCATTTGCATAAGCAAGAAATCAGACGATGATCTAAAGAATTATACGGGGTATGAGTTGGTCCCATACCCTATTGCATTCTTCAAGGACGATGAAATGAGAAAAAGTAACAAGGCGAACTCGTACAGTCTCTCTACAACAATCGAAAGGAATGTTCAATTCAGCAACCATGCGATAGTGTTGATGGGGGATTCCTTATCCACAAGATCGTTTGGCAACACGGTATTAACACAATATCATCTATTTGTGATGAATACGTACGATTTGTAAAGAAGTTGCACTGTACTATCCGGGAAGTAGTTGTACTGTAGTTTTTGATAGCTGCACCAACATATCAACGAGTACTAAAGTGTCGGAACACAATCATAGATATCGACTCAAACGGTGCGTGGATATTTAGTTTACAATGGAAACTGAAATCAGAGTGAAGCAAGAAATCTTCCTTTTGAACGCCAACAACAAGAACCTTCTTATCAAGCTACTGATGAAAAAACTGGAGGAAAATGACATTAACACCCTTCAAGCAGAGGATGACGCAGATGTGAGCATTATACTGCAGCCATTGAAAAATCAGTGAACTCTTCAGTGGCTGTGATAGGCGAAGATGTGGACTTGTCAGTCCTGTTGCTGGCGAAAACCCCTCCCGATCGTGACATAGTTCTGGTGAAACCTGGCAGAGGAAAGGTACGCACAGCAACATACTCCTCTCAAATGCTGCAGCAGCTCAGGCTGCATCACATTCTCTTTCTGCATAGTTTCACAGGCTGTGATACCACCTCCGCAGTCTTCATAAAGAGCAAAATTACGTTTGTTAAATTATACCAGAATAATAAAGGAAGCCAATTTAATAAAGGAAGCAGCTGAGGTGTTTTCCAGCCCTTCGTCGACACCATCCGAGATCGAAAGAGCTAGAAATAATTGCATACTCAGATGGTATGGTGCTCCATCTAAGGAGTCGTCCTTAGATGCGTATAAAATCAGCTACTTCGATAAATCTGGACATTTCTGTACTCCCACCAACTGAAGGGGCCACGAAGTACCACTCCTACAGAGTGTACTATCAAATACAAAAGTGGATGGGAACGGTACTGGCCCCACATGTGTGGGGTGAAGGAATACCTGGCTGGGAGAAGAAAAATAGGGAGCTAGTGCCTAGGTTCTGCGACAAAAATACTGCACCCGACGAAATTTTAGAAGTCAAATTTTGTCGATGTAAAAAGGAATGCGACTCTGGAAGATGAAGCTGCAGAAGGGCATCGTTGAATTGTTCTGCAGCATGCCATAATTGCCAGCGCAACTGCCATAACGGGGTCCCCATCAACGAGGAGGAGGAAGAATTCGATCCAGTTGCAGTTACCTTACAGGAATCATTTTCCTCTTCTGCTGATGTTGAGTGAGTCTCCGTGGATAACTACCCCTCCCAACATTGACGGTCATCTTTATTTCACAGATGTTTTTCGTTTTGTTGTACCTTTTACATACTGTTTATGTTTTTGTGTAATTAGACGTAGTTCAAACAATATGTTATGTTATTTTACAGAAATACCTATCTTTTCCCACTATTTGAAGTGTAGCTAATAATTATTATACCAAATGCAACAACTTACAGCAATAAATAGATAAAGCAAGCCAAATGTATGCAATAAAAGGTAATTATTGATTTAAAGCATTACATCAATCACATTACAACACAACATCTTCAAATCCATAATTTCAGCTATTACTGTGCATCTAGAATATGTAATTATGTAGCAAATGTAATCCTCTTCATTTGATTTGGTTGTAATTTGTAGCATGTTAGCAGATTTGAGGTGTTAAAGAGCAGAGTATGACGAACCATGTGATCAGAAACATCGTTTTCCGGAAATAGGTGATTTTCAGAAGCTGAGATTTCAAAAACAGTGGAAGATAGAAAATTTTTGTTGGAGTTAAAAATGTCAGATATTTTGTCAGCTTTCAAACAGATCAGAACACTTTTTTCTCTAGAACCTATAGTTTTCGAGTTTTAAGGGAAAAACTAAAAAATCGCAAAATTTACGGCCTTCCGGACGCCCCCACCCCTTCGGCTCACCTCTGAGGATCGGGTACTTTTGGGGTTTTTACCTCCCACGAACCCCAAACCCATCCCTGAAGTCAAAAATTTTGCCCCCCTCCATGCGCTCTATAATCATTCGTTGACTGGACTATTAATAAAAGGTATACATTTGATAACTTAAAAGAGAAATAAGGAAGGCATTTTTTTCTTTCCTCTGTCAATTAAATATCCGCAAGAATTATATTTTCTTTACCAATTTTAAAGTACAGTGCAACTTGGATAATTCGAACGTCTTTAATTCGAAATCGTGGTTAATTCTAAGATTTCTTTTAGTCCCTTGAATTTCTTATTAAATCAATGTTAAAAAATCGTGGACAATTTATTGAAAAACTAATTTTCTGTATTGAATGTAACGTAATATAAATCTTAATTTGTTTACATACATATAGTGTTTAAGTCTTTCATACCAGGATCTTTCTGAATAAGTATTTACTTATTGACAGAATAATCTTTTCAAGCATTCAGTGGACCTGAAATTAAAGTTAAAAGATGTAACTTGTTTAATTCGAAGTCTTGGATAATTCGAAGTTTTGTATTCAGTGCTTCATCTTCGAATTATCCAAGTTGCACTGTATTAAAAAAACAGACATACTGCTTAATAGAAAGAAAGCAATTTTGAAAGAATTAAAAAAATAATAAAAATTAATCTAAATAGAAGAAATCCCGAAAATTCTTTTCTAAAATTTTTTGATTGTGAGAAATCATCTAAATTAATAAAATACGTTTTAAAAACTGAATGATTACTGTTTTTTTTCTTGTCTCTTATATCCTACATAACCTGTATTTACCTTTATCTATTTTAATTTTTTTAAGTGGCCATCCTTCTTCAAGTGTTGCTCTCTTCATGATGTTTCTACTTTAGTTAACGCATATATATTTCCTGAATTCCTAGCGAAAAAAAATATATATATAAATCTAACTTAATAATTTCATTTTTCTATCTTTTATAAACAAATAAGAGAAACAAAGAATCTTAAATTGACATATGATGCGACTAAAATACACAAGTCAAAACAATTAGAGGATCATGGAACAGTAGGAGATTATGGGAAATATCCTGAGGATGTGTTGGCAGCGACAGTATGAACTACAAACGCATAATATTCCTCAGTGAAGTAGAATAAGCAAGTTCCGTTCACATAGACAAGTGACTCTGAAACAAAATGTACAGTTATGGGAACTCTAGTAATCCACTACGTGAAAGTTCGTTTAGGGAAGTGGACAGGTAGTACAATGCTGTAACAGCGTGATTTACCAGAATCAATAGCATCAAGAACTGGACATACAAAGAAGTAGACATTCAGGTGTCTCAAAATGTAAGTCTATCGACTCGGTTTCAAATCACAGGAAGTGTTAGACGAATGCAAGGAAAAGGCCATCCCACGAGCATCTACAGCAAGGGATGACCGTTACCATATTATTAATAGCCCGGTAGAATACAACTTCAAACAGCTACATGACGCACGGTATCACCTCAAACTGTGTGTAATCGCCTTCGTGAAGGTGACTTCTATGCAAGTAGGCCATGGTGTGTCCCATTAACCACACAATATCATACAACCTGTTGAAAATGGGCAGAGGAACATCGTGATACCAAATGGTTTTGATTCAGTTTTCGACGAATCACAATTCAGTCTTCAGCCTAACCCAAAAAAATCCCGGCTTTGTAAAAGAAACATCCCAATATGGTGGTGGTGGACTGAGAGTGTGGGCAGAAATCAGTATTGATGGATGTACGGACATCTGTGTCATTCAAATTGCCGGCTTGACATACCTGAGAGACAGAGACAAGATCCTCCAAACTATTGTTGTGTCATATGCCGGAGCCATTGGTGATTATTTTCGTTTGACATACGATAATGCCAGTCCTCACAGAGCACGGTTAGTGGACAACATGCTGCAAAAAAGAGGAAATACAGCCGTATTAAGTGGTTAGCTTGCTCACCAGAGTTAAATCTCATTGGGCATGTCTGAGATGCACTGCAGCTAGGACGGCACCTCCCTAAAAACTTCCAGAACTGAAGAGTGCCGTTCTGAACAAATGGCGAAGCATCGCAGCAATCATCTCATTGCGTCTATTTGTCCTCCAAATGAGAGATGGCCGCCCTGTTTTTGTGAGATCTGCGCATGTATGATCGATTAGTCTGGTCAGGCAATTCCGTCTGATTTTATGACGTTACCTTGTTACTTTGCAAAAGAGCATTGTATTATAAATAATATATATTTATTTATTTATATAAATACTTATTGTTAGCAACTGGTACTGAAATAACGCTAAATAGTCGAGAGACGTTTTAATTTGGCGTTATCAACATGTCTTTCTCAGTGAAAACAGACGACGGCGTCCATTGTGACAGGAAAACATAATTGATCAGCTACCAGAAGGGCTGCTCAGTTCAAACTTTCGCTGGCCAACTTTCATTTGGAGGACAGTATGTCACACACATGTGCAGCAGTTGTTTGTTAAAGGAGACCACACACATTACTCGAGGGCAGATACTGTTGTGGCCATGTCCATTTTTTAGTTGTTCTTCTGATATGCACGGGTCCCCTATAATGTCTCAGGTCATGTGAACATTGCATGAACAGCCTCTAGGGCATTTCTCTTAACCATACTACACCATATTCTATTGTATCTGTTAACCGAATGATAGTTGGTTTGCCAAAAAGTAATTTCAGATATTTGTAATAGATATTATTATTCTGTTTTTCAATACAATACGGGGTTCCTAAACTAAAAAATACAAGTTAATGTAATTTTGTACTAAAGCATAAATTTAAGGGTGACCCATAATAACAAAACAATTTACAAATAATAAAAAAAGGAAGTACATTAACGTAAGGAAAAAAAAAAAAAGTTAGGAATATGCGAAAAACAGATACAAAAAAAACAAAAAAATCCACATGCACCATTGAGAAAAAAAGATTAAAAGAAAAAATAGTCGATATGTCCGAGACGATAAGCATCAAGCTATAGCTAACAACTGAAATGAGATTCATTACATTTTAACATTTAAGCTAATATCGGAAATCCAATTAAAGAAAAAGCCAAGTATCTCAAACATTGGGGAGGGGGGGGGTCCTATTCCTACGTTGTTTGGGCCTCTGAACACGTTGGTTAAGTCTGTTTGTAGATCCGACCTTCCGTTCGGAAGTTGTTAAGGGCTACAATGACAAAGCCAAATATCTCGAATATTGGGGAGGCGTTCGCTCCTCAAAATACCCCATTCCTACAGTATTTGGGCCTCTGAACATGATGGTGAAATCTGTTTGTCAATCCCACCTCCTGTTCGGAATTTGTCAGGGGTGCACAGACAGACGAACAGGACAAACAGAACAGCTATCGATTCTGGTCACGATCAGAATAAATGATCGCTAATAAATATATTCTCAAAGCTGATACTTCAACGTGTAGTTTATTACAATGCGAGTTTTGTTAAAGTTTATTGAATTGAGGCCGTTTCGAAGAAGGCGGGCAATAAGTTGTATTTTCGAGCAATTATGCTTTTTTTTCACAAAGAGAAGAATGCGGTTCAAAAACAACAAAAAAGATTTGTGATGTGCTTGGTGATAGTGCTTGTAAAGTCACCAGGATAGATGACATAAATCACTGGTTTAACAATAACAAACTTTAATACACCTAAACCACAGTTCCACAATTATTTTCTTCTCCTTAAAAAACCGATCGAGACTCTCTACAATCAAAATTACCATGACAACCACGTTTTTTCTGTTCGTGAATGAATTCTTAACAGCTCGAGCTTTCAACTCAACAATTAAACAACAGAGTATCTTAATTCCATGTTCGAAAAAAAAAGAAATTCCTGTGTACCAGTAGTATTTGTAAAAAAATTGGAGGTTTGAGAATCGATTTTTTTTTTTTTTTTTGCCATACCTTTTTATCTAGTGGTCTATTTTTTACCAACATGGATCTCCCTTTAAATTGAAAGTGCAAATAGCCTTATTGATGAGATTGATATTTTTGGTCTCTTAGATTCTTAAGATCGAATAGGCATCAAACCAATATTTTCTTTTTAAACAATCTATAGTACCCTCGAAACTTCACTTTTCTAGGATGTACTGTTCTTGAATTAGTGATAAAGGGTTAAACAGATTTCGACTTGCAATTGCATTCTTTTTTTAGGCTTTTCTAATCCTTATTCTTTCCTTTTTATTTTCGCTCTCCGTTGTATAGTAAAACGTCAAATCTTTAGACTAAACCCATAATGCTTTGTGGTCGTTTAATACAATGGCGGTTTAAAAAATTGAAATAAGACTCAAGGAACAAAAAAGTATGAAATCCGAGCTCTAATAATAACTAAGAAATAAAAAAAAGGTTTCCTAAGTTTTTTTCTAGGAACACACACACATACATCAAATTTTCAAATTCTTGGAAAGGAATATACTTGGCAAAAATAGGCTTCAACAGACAATGGTGTAGAATGATTCCAGAATATTCTAAATAAAATAGGAAATGCTTAAAGTAAACAAAGTTTCTTACATTACTTTCCATTCCATTAGTTTGACATCTTTTCACTGAAGTTGAACAGCTCGGGCCAAAACAGAAGAGAAAAACATCAACTTGCCGTCGCTGTGAAATGAATACGAAGACTGCTTATGTACTTCGTCTGAACAGTAACAAATCGCACAAGGTACAGCAATTCACATTACGTAAATGTTTTTCGTTTCTATCTATTTAGGAGGGATGACGTTCTTTTTCACTGCAGTAACAGAATAAGTCCTAAACTAGATGTGAAAATTACGAAGAAGTTCAAACTGAAGTAAAAAGTGCACAAAACTCGTCCAGGCAGGAGATATTAGAAATGTTAGAATTGACTCTAAAATAAACGCAACTGAAAGTTGATAAAATCCTCAGCAAACAAGTCCTGGGAATAAAACTCAGAATCCTATAATTAATAACGAAAACTAAAAACGAACGTGCAATAATATACGCCACGAGGGAATAACAGGGAAGACGACAACAGAGTCAAAAGAACACATTCAATAATTGTCATGTGTTAACTGATAACAAAGCAAACGAAAGGCATGGTAAATAAAGAATAGGAAAATTCATTATAAGGAGCAATTAAAAATAAAAAAAAATATTATATATATTAAAAATTTTAATATATATAAAATGGTATATATATATATAAAACTACGTAAAATTGGTTATTGAATCAGTCTTCTCGATTAAGAAGACGTGTTTCCTGACCTAACTAATCGCCATTCAGAGATAGTTTAAATTTAGAATTTTTCACTAAAACCGGAAATGATATATTATACTACTGTAACGTATAGTTTCGCCCTCTGTGGGTTTATGTCTTAAACCTAAAAGATTTATCATTAGGTTTAATCCCCTATCAAAAAACTACCCTGTGGAATGCCGTGCTGGACCCAAGTCACGTCGTAAGAGTAACTAAATTTGATAATAAAGAGCAGTATTTAAAAGAAAAAAAATCTTAAGAATAAGCGCGCACCCCCAAAAAATATACACACATATACAGTATATATATAAACATATACGGACAATGAATATAATAGGACAAGCTGCACCTTACTAAATCCATAAGGATGTCGGGGGAATTCGTTAGCAGAATCGGATGTGGAGGTTGGCATCCGCCAGCAGTTTTATGCGGACACATGCTTTAAGGCAAGAGAACCAGGGAATCTGCTGACTCTTTGGATGAGGCGGTCAGGAACGTTCGGTCCGTTCGACGGCTGCTTTCCTTCCTGATGGGGAGACGGGGAATCTGCTCACTTCGTTAGGGAGATAGCCCGGCAGGCTCCAAAACGGCTGCTCTTTCTAGTTACGGGGACAGGGCTGTCCGTCCCGCGCTCTCGCTGGCCTTTGATCGCCCATCGTCTCATTGATCCTTCTTGTTTCTTCTGCCTGTTGATCTCGTGGTCCTGTCTTTCGATCCAACCCTCTTTCCCTCTTACATTTTGTTTTGTACCCAAAAAAGTACAACACTCACCTGACGCCAGGTAACCTCCTCACATCCGATTCGCCGTGACCGATGACCTTTTAAAGGAGGGGTCATCCTATTTGGTGTCGAAGCAAGACCCTCTGTCGAAGCCTGTGGGGTTCTTTGGTTGGCTAGGCTATGCAAAGGAAGCCGAAACAAACGACCATAAAAGCAAACAGGTGAATCCTTCTATCCCCACGAGTTTAATGTCCTCTTCAATTAACACCCCAAAATACAACTAAAGAAAAAAAAGGGCTTACTCGCAGAATTCTGGGCACCATTAACATCACCCCCTCTGACATTGGGAAACTTAAATAAAATAAAGGAATAAATCAAAACACTTATAAAAAGATTAGGAAATTAACATACATAAGATATATGTATGTACTGTATGTACGATATAAAAATACAAATTGAAAATATTGAAATAAAATCACAAACTTTTTAGAATTCAAACTCTCATCCCAGTGACCTAAAGGAACCCCTTTCGTTCAGTATAAAAAAAACAAAAATATGATAAAAAAATAAAATGTGAGCAAGGAGCAGACTACACTGACAATGATATATTAATACTATCTACACACATCCTTCTGAAAATTTACTGCATACAAAATAATTACAAATTGAAGAATAAGGAGAAAACATGTCGACTGGAGCACGAATAGGAACAAAAGAACAAAAAAGTAATTCCAAAAGCTGTAGTGGCGGACTTACCATTAGGCACACTAGGCACTTGCCTAGGGGCGCAGCCTTTGAGGGGCGGCAGCAGGAAGAATTTTTTTTTTAACAGGAAAGTATGAAAAATTATAAAAACTGATGCGGTAGTTGAAGAAACAGTGGAGAATGTTTGTTTTTGTATTGGATCCGATTCCGAAACTAACAGTGATAGTGACAATGATCGTGGCAATGATGATGATATGGAGTAAATTCATCAGTGGGATTCTGAGGAAGTGAATATTTTTGTCTATATAAGTGTATTGAGGACATTGATTGATGATTACATTTATTTCTGGCAAAAAGTCAGGAATTAGTGTTTGTAATTTCGTTAAAAACAGTTACGATTTTTCATTATTAAAAATTTAAATCGTCACCTGAAATATTTTTGATTAGTTTTGATTATTCTAACAATTTTTATTTTGGTGTTTTTATTGACTATTATTATTACAAACAATATTATATTATTTTAGTTTTGTTTTCATTTCCATTATATCAAAGCTTGCAGTTGTACTTCATGCATTTATTATTATTATTATTATTATTATGTTTGTATGTTTCAAACCTTGGGTTTCCCCAGCAAAAACAATATGGCTGGTCAAGGACCAAAGCACATATTGCCAAGTGTAAAGACGTGTGCAAGAATTATTAGGGATGTGTGGTTGTGTCCATAAATTTCCTAACTATGCGTGTTGTGTTGAGTACCACAGCCTTCTGCAATTGTGCATAAGTGTTTTTGTGAAGTCCTAGTGTGCTGAGACTGAGGTGCAATATGTGAGATACTAGACCGGTGGCGAACAAGACGATGAGCACAACATTTACTCGGTTCTGCCTCCACTGCTTCTGGAGCTCATGTGCTAGATCGGTGTATTTACTGATCTTGTCTGCGTGAGTTTCCTGCATGTTCTTGCTGATAGGCACTGCAATATCAATGAGATAGGTCTGTTTGTTGACCTTATCAACAAGTGTGATGCCAGGTCTGTTGTGATATATGGTTTTGTCTGTGTGAGTGGGGCGATCCCAGTACAGCTTATGTGAGGATGACTCATACGCTTTGTGGTATGTACTTGTAGTACGGGACCGTGTTCTTAATAATTGAGTATTTGTGTGCTAACTGTTGATCAACAATCAACGCTTCCTGATTGTGTCGGTGGAGGTAATCTGTTTGGGAGAGAAGGGGGCTGCCTGATATTATGAGGTCGATCGTCTCATGCGTAGTGTGGCATTTCCTGCATCTGTCGTCATGTGTGTTTGCGTCGTGTAGGATGTGTTTCTTGTAGTTGCGTGTGGGGATGACTTGGTCCTGTATCGCGATCATGAACCCTTCGGTCTCCCCAAACAGCTCGCCACTTGTCAGCCATCTGCTCGACGCTTCCATGTCGACATGAGGCTGGCTGAGTTCGTGGTGATGTCTGCCATATTATTATTATTATTGTCATTCTAATTCTATTTTTAATCTTTTAGTACAAGTGCGAATGCCAATGATCTTAATTTGTATATTTGTAAATGTTCGGATGAACTTTACGGGATTGTTTTTAAACAAGTTTTTTTTCTTGAAAAAGAATGCCCAGAGCTGATACTCTGGGACGGCCGTTTCGAGCTTGTTAGGCTCTCCTCAGCCAGAGCTAATCAGCTATTAGTTTTTTTTCTTTTTTTTTTTTAACAGTCAACAATTGAATGTTAAATAAAATATTATTACATAAAGTGTATATATTTGTTACACACATTAATTAATATAATTTATATACAATTAAAAGGGAATAAATTCACGTGCTTCTGCATGCTTTACTTTCATTGCACAATGAACCATCTTGAGCTACAAAATGACATTTTCAACTTGAAATCATGTGTAACAGTTTTGGAATAAGCTTTTTCCTAAGTGAGGCATTACAACATAAACATTAATTAAAAAATCCACCAACAAACGAAAATTAAACTTTTAAAAATACAATGAACATATATAAGCACATAGAACTGAACAACAAATAATCTTAGCTATTTGAAACTTTTTGTTCAATATTACACAGCATATCAGAAAAAGAATGTGAGGTGTCCTGAAATTTTAGAATAATGCATGAGGGAGGTGGTGATAACCATTATTTATTGTACTTGTCCTTTGCATTCCGATATATGAATATTTTGAAAATTGAGTTTCATCCATCTTTAAAATATTTTGTGGAAGTGTCTGTGCAAAATATGCAAACAGACTTAAGTAGATTGAGTTTTTCTTGAATTATAATATACCATAGGCTTCTTAAAAGTGATTATACATTCTACACTGATTTTATATTATAAGCTTGTGTGTCGGCCAAATATGAACTATGCTATGCACTTTTACAGATTTATGATTGAAGAGCATACCATAACTTAATGCTTGACTACATCAAAGACTAAGAATATGCTTAGACATCCAATGTACCATGAAAAATGCAATGACATCAAAATAATCATGCTCGTATATTAAGTTCCACCATAACTAAGCAGTTTATCAAATGTAAGGGAAATCAGTCCAGATGTTTTTACCATGATGCACATCTATACTAATATTATTAGCTGAACAGTTTGTATGTATGAACGCACTAATCTCAGGAACTACCAGTCCGATTTGAAAAATTCTTTTTGTGTTAGATAGCCCATTTATTGCGAAAGTTATAGGCTATATAACATCATGCTACGACCAATAGCAGCGGAGCAGTATACATAAACGTCAACCAATCTGGCAAACTGTCGGGTGCGCTGGGCTTTCTCTGAAGTCAGTTTATTTTGTAGTGATTGGTCCTTTTATGTTTCCACATAATTTCCAGATGGTATTATTTGTTAATGAGATGCACTTAGTTATGTACTCATAAAGTTTATGAAACAGATATGTTTAATCAAAATTTAACGCGGGTGAAACCACGGGGCCCACCAATTACAGAGATAAAAAAAGAAAAATGCTCAAGTAGAATAGCAAGCCTTTCCATGGTCAGTCACTTAAAAATGCATTTAAGAATGAAAACATTTCAATTTACAAAATAAAATTAGTATTTCAGAAGCACAAAAAAGTTGTACATTTAAGAACGATGCTGACTGCACATTCAATTTTTATGAAATTAGCAAGTTTTAACAACATTTTACTGCAACAGAAGACCATAATCTGCCAAGTTTTAAATAAAAGAAAAATTAGTTATAGAAGCTGCCATAAAGATATTTAATATTAGAAAGATATTCAGGCCATTTACACTATTCCTTACTTCATCTTACAAGGAATCGACACACCCTGTATCTTTAAAATCTGAGTGCCCTTTTGTTAGATGAAAGTATACATGAAGTACTTCAAAAATGTATATATATATATATATATATATATATATATATGTTGAAGATTAGAAGTAAATAAATAATCTTCTCGTTAACTTTGGTTTTTAATTAATTAGTTAACTTAATTAACTAAACTTTTTTTTTTCTTATCATGTGGTGATGATACTCATTTACTTTTTGTATTTAAAACTATTTCAGTTGTGCTTTTAAGTTTTAAATATAATACTTCACTAACTGAATTTTAGTTTTTCTTTATTATAAAAAAAGAAACAAAGTTAGTATTCTCGTTAATTTTGGTTTTTAATTAGAAGTATTTTAATTCAGAAAAATAAAGTAAAACATATACTATATATAATTACTTAACTAACCTTTTTTTTTAATATGCAAATACTCATAAGAAAAAGAAAGAAAAGTTTTTTTAAGTAATTTTATACAATATATGTTTTACTTTATTTTTCTGAATTAAAGTACTTCTTAATTAAAAACCAAAATTAATGAAAATACTAACTTTGTTTTTGTTTTT
>JAFIDM010092999.1:1161-14390 GCA_023159025.1 Thereuonema tuberculata
TGAAATAATTCTGTTCATTGAATTAAGCTGATTTTAACAATATAATAAGAATGAAAAATTAATTATTTTCGTAGAATTCAGTTAATTTTAACGATGAGGTATAAGGTAGTAATTCTGGTCATTGAATTAAGCTATTTTTAACGATATAATAGGGATTAGAAAATAATTATGTTCATTGATTTAAGCTAATTATGATGATACATTAGGGTTCAGGAAGTAATTGTGTTCATTAAATTAAGCTAATTTTAATGATATAATCGGTATTAGAAAATAATTATGTGCATTGAATTAAGCTAATTTTAATGGTATAGTATGGATAAGGAAGTAATTCTGTTCATTTAATTAAGCTAAGATATAACAAGAATCAGGAAGCAATTCTGTTCATTGAATTAACCTAATTTTAACAATGTAATAGCGAAAAGAAAATGATTCTGTTGATTGAGTTAAGCTAATATTAAAGATATAATAGGGATTAGAAAATAATTTTGTTCATTGAATTAAGCTAATTTTAATGATATAAGAGGGATCAGAAAGTAATACTGCTCATTATTTAGGCTAATTTAAACAATATAATAGGGACCAAAAAATAATTCTGTTCACTGAATTAAGCTAATTTTAATAGGGAACAGGAAGTAAGTGTGTTCATTGAATTAAGCTAATTTTAATGATATAATAGCGATCAGGAAGTAATTCCGTTCATTGAATTAAGCTAATTTTATCTATATAATATGAATTAGAAAATAATTCTGTTCGTTTAATTAGGCTAATTTTAATAATATAATAATGATTAGTAAAAAACTATGTTCATTGAATTAAGCTTATTTTAATGACATAATAGGGATCAAGTTGTGCATCTGTTCATTGAATTAAGGTAATTTTAACGATATAACAGGGATCAGGAAGAATTATGCTCAGTGAATTAAGCTAATTTTAAGAATGTAATAAGAATTAGAAATTAATTATGTTCTTTGAAATAAGCTAATTTTAATGATATAATACTGCTTAGTAAATAATTATGTTCAATGAATTAAGCTAACATTAATGATATAATAGGGATCAGAAAGTAATTCTGTTAATTGAGTTAAGCTAATATTAAAGATTTAATAGGGATTAAAAAATAATTCTGTTCATTGAATTATGCTAATTTTAACGATATAATAGGGACCAGAAAGTAATTGTGTTCATTGAATTAAGCTAATTTTAATGATAATAATCGGGATTAGAAAATAATTCTGTTCCTTGAATTAACCTAATTTTAATGATATAATAGGGATCAGGAAGTAATTCTGTTTATTGAATTTATATTTAATGATATAATAAGGATCAGGAAGTAATTCGGTTCATTGAGATATGCTAATTTTGACATATAATATTGATTAGTAAATAATTCTGTTATCATTTAACTTTAATGATATAATAGGTATCAGGAAGTAAAACTGTTCATTGAATTAAGCTAATTTTAAGGATATAAAAGGCTTCAATAAGTAATAATGATCATTGAATTAAGCTAACTTTAACGATATAATAGGGATCAGGAAGTAATACTGTTTATTGAAATAAGCTATTTTTAACATATAATAGGGATCTTGAAATAATTCTGTTCATTAAATTAAGCTGATTTTAACGATTAAAAGGCATTTGGAAGTAATTCTGTTCATTGAATTAAGCTAAGTTTAAAGATTTAATAGGGATCTTGAAATAATTGTGTTCATTGAATTAAGCTGATTTTAACAATATAATAAGAATTAGAAATTAATTTTGTTCATAGAATTCAGTTAATTTTAACGATATAATAGGGATCAAGAAATAATTCTGTTCATTCAATTAAGCTAATTTTAACGATATAATAGGGATTAGAAAATAATTCTGTTTAAATGTCCTTAAATCACAGTGGGTAGGAGCTGGCCCCATAACCTGTTAGGTTTTAGTTTAAAACTGATAGGTTTTTAGATTAAAAACTGTTTAATTTGATGCTAAACTTACAGATCTAATTTTGGTGAATACTCACATTGAAAATAATCTCATAACGACCAACAAAATGAACATAACCTTTCATTGTTAGTCGTTATGAGATTATTGCCAATGTGAGTATTCACCAAAATTAGCTCTGTAAGTTTAGCATCAAATTAAACAGTTTTTAATCTAAAAACCTATCAGTTTTAATCTAAAACCTAACAGGTTATGGGGCCAGCTCCTACCCACTGCGATTTAAGGACATTTTGGTGAATAATATATTAAGAATTTCTTCGTATACTCATCCAACGTGTGGAATAAAAAGATGGTCGTTCAACATTCCAACGGTGTATTTTCAACATCTTTAACACAGTTTGAGAAGTTAGAAGGAGCACAGAATTATGCCACTTGGAAATTTGCTATGGAAATGAGACTTACGTGCGAAAATTTGTGGGATCTTGTTGATAATCAAGACGAAACACCGGCTGATGAATCTAGAGACAAGAAGGCCCGTGCTATAATCGCTTTAAGTGTTCAACCGCAAATGTATGTCCATATCCAGAACTATAAAACTGCCAAAGAAACATGGATGGCGCTACAGAAAGTTTTCGAAGACCTTGGACTTGTTCATAAGATATATTTAATCAGAGAATTGCATAATTTGAAATTCGACGAATCGATCGGGATGGCAGCCTATCTCAACAAAGTTTCGTTCGTCGCACAACAATTGAATTCAATCGGAGCTCCTCGAGATGACGAGGACTTGGCAATGCTGATTTTATCCGGCCTACCGACATCGTATGATCGATTGGTAATGGCTCTAGAAAATTGTGGTGCAAAACTCACGACAGATCTCGTCAAATCAAGATTGTTGCAGGAAGAATCTCGACGAAACTCAGACATTAGTAAGCCTAATGATGCCGTATTAACAGTTCGGAGAGATGAGATAATCAAATGACTTAAATACAGAAAAACCGGACATAAAGCAAACTATTGCCCGACAAAAATGGGTAATAGAAATCATTCTCAAAAAACTGAGAAGGCATCTACTTCAAGGTCATTAGTCAATGCAAAAGAAGATTATCCTGCCTTGAAAGCTGCGCTGAAAATAAGCCAGATATCAGAAGGCAATTGGTATATTGATTCCGGGGCAACTCATCATTTTTCAGGGAATAAGAACTTGTTCTCCAAATTGAAGCCACTAAGCAACGGCCCTATATACATGGCTGACAAGCAACAAATCATCGCAGAAGGTGTTGGTGACATCGAAGTGGAACTCAACGTCAAAGGTAAATTAAAAGTTGCTAAAATTTGTGACGTGTTGTTCGTACCCGAAATTAAGACGAACTTGTTATCAGTACGCGTGCTTACAAGTAAAGGTCTTAAAGTACTCTTCAAGGGCGAAAAATGCTTCATTAATGACAAGAAAAATAATTTGATAGCTAGTGCCACTAAGATTAATGGATTGCATCGTTTAGATCTTGGACAAAATTGTATCCCACAAGCCAGTGTGAACCTAGTGAATGCTGAAATTTGGCATCGACGCTGCGGTCATCTAGGCATTGGTGGAATGGTACGACTCCGAGATGGAATGGCGATCGGCATGAACTTTAATAACACTAAGGAACTTCATTGCAAAGCCTGTGTCATGGGTAAACAATCAAGAACCCCATTTCCAAAAGGAAAAGCAAATCGAGCAAAGGAACTTTTGGAAATTGTGCACTCAGATGTGTGCGGACCTATGCAAGAGAGGTCATTCGGCGGATCACGTTATTTTGTGATATTTATTGATGACGCGGAATTCAAGGCGGAAGCTGAAAATTTCACTGGCAGACGTATTAAAACTTTAAGTAGTGACAATGGCGGCGAATATGTTAATGACGCTAAGAAAAATTTTCTAAAGCAAAATGGAATCCGTCATGAGACTACAATTCCATATACTCCGGAACAAAATGGGGTAGCCGAGCGAGCGAATCGGACAATCGTTGAACGAGTCAGATGTCTCTTACATGATGCAAATCTCTCCAAGCATTTTTGGGCTGAAGCTACAAATACTGTAGTATATCTAAAAAATAGATCACCAACCATAGCTGTCAACGGAAAAACTCCAGAAGAGGAATGGAGTGGTCGAAAACCCAACTTGTCCCACCTGCGCATTTTCGGATCGAAAGCATACGCGCATGTTCCTAACATCAAGCGGACAAAACTCGACGATAAAGCTGTCGAATGCATCCTAGTTGGTTACTGTTGTAAAAGTAAAGGCTACAGATTAGTCAAAGCAAACAATTTCGTGAAATTATAGTATCAAGGGACGTTACATTTCACGAAACTCCTCTCAGTGTTGATGTAATCCATCATCAAGAAACAGTGAAGGATTCAATTGAACCAAATGAGGCTGAAACAGAAAAGTCAGTGGGAGAAGAGCCACAGCAAGCTCGAGCTGACGAAGGACTAAGAACAGAGAAGTCAGTGGGAGAAGAGCCACAGCAAGCTCAAGCTGACAAAGGACTAAGACGATCGAAACAAACGCCGAAGCCGAGACAGTTTCTTGGAAATCCTGTAATGTATTTTCTGGCAGCAGAACCTCAAACTGTTTCCGAAGCTTTAGCTAGTGATGACCAAGCTAAATGGGAACAAGCCATGAAAAATGAAATGGCATCAATTGAACAAAACAAGACTTGGAAGCTTGTAGACCTACCGAAAGGGCGAAGAGCAATAAAGTGTAAATGTGTATTCAAAGTCAAAACTGACGAAGATGGCAATGTAAATCGCTACAAGGTGAGGCTCGTCGCGAAGGGATGTTCACAGAAACCTGGTGTTGATTACGATGAAACATTTTCTCCTGTGCTCAAGTTAACTACATTGCGATTGCTAATTGCGTTAGCTGCTCACTTCGATATGGAAATTGACCAAATGGATGTCGATACTGCATTCCTTAATGGGGAACTTCATAAAGAAATTTATATGGAGCAACCTGAACATTTTATCAAACCCGAAACTGAAGAAAAAGTCTGCTTATTACAGAAAGCTCTGTATGGTTTAAAACAGGCTGGAAGAGCTTGGTATGAAAAACTTGACCGAGAACTTTTAGCACTTGGACTGAAAAGAAGCGGATATGATCCATATGTTTACTATGAGCATAACGATAAGAAAATCTTCGTAAGTTATTAATTCTCCTCAGTAATCATCGCTCGAAATTGGACGAATTAAAGAAACTCCTGTCGCAAAAATTTAAGATGAAGGATTTAGGTCAAGTTCACTATTGTCTTGGAATTCGAGTGACTAGAAACTATGAGAAGGGTACCGTCAGTCTTGATCACAGTGCATACATCCGAACAGTTTTGAAACGATTCGCAATGGAAGATGCGAAATCCATGTCGACGCCGTTAGTCTCCGGTCAAAAATTGACGAAGGCTCAGCAACCCTCGACAGATAAGGAGCGTGCGGAGATGGATCGTATACCATATCAAATTGCAGTTGGAAGCTTAATGTATGCGACACTCGGGACAAGGCCAGATATCAACCATGCAGTGGGAGCTGTGAGCCAATTTAATTCCAACCCTGGAATGGCCCATTGGATAGCGGTAAATAGAATTTTACATTATCTCAAAGGGACTATGGATCAAAAACTGACCTACAAAAAGGTAGATGTGGACATTTTTATAATTGGACACTGTGACGCCTACTGGGCAAACGATATGAATGATCGAAGAAGCTTTACTGGTTACGTTTTCTTTGCAGCCAACGGAGCAATCAGCTGGAATAGCAAGAAACAGCCAACTATTGCTATCTCTACAACAGAAGCAGAATACATGTCGTTAGCAGAAGCAACAAAAGAAGCTATATGGCTCAAAAACTTTGTGCGGGAAATAAACAACTTGTTTACTACTCCGATTACAATCAACATTCTGTGTGACAACCAAGGAGCTATTGCATTAGCTAAAAATCCTGTGCACCATGCTCGTACAAAATGAATTGATGTGAAGCATCACTTCATTTGTGAGAAGATTGCTGAAGGCCACATCATAGTCAACTACGTGTCTACTGAAAACCAGATAGCAGACGTGCTGACTAAAGGTCTCGGAAGAGTGAAGCATTGGTGGTGCATAAAAAGACTTGGGCTTGCTGAAAACCAGGCAACCTGTTACCTGCTGATGAATGACACCGAGTGTAAGGCAAATGGGAGTGGTAGCAGAGCGTGGTTAGGGATTAAAAAATAATTGTGTTCATTGGATTATGCTAATTTTAACGATATAAAAGGGACCAGAAAGTAATTGTGTTCATTGAATTAACCTAATTTTAATGATATCATCGGGATCAGGAAGTAATTCTGTTTATTGAATTTATTTTTAATGATATAATAAGGATCAGGAAGTAATTCTTTTCATTGCGATAAACAAATTTTGACATATAATATTGATTAGTAAATAATTTTGTTATCATTTAAATTTAATGATATAATAGGGATCAGGAAGGAAAACTGTTCATTGAATTAAGTTAATTTTAACGATAGAAAAGGCTTCAATAAGTAATTCTGGTCATTGAATTAAGGTAATTTTAACGATATAATAGGGATCAGGAAGTAATTCTGTTTATCGAAATAAGCTAATTTTAATATATAATAGGGATCTTGAAATAATTCTGTTCATTGAATTAAGCTTATTTTAACGATATAAAAGGCATTGGGAAGTAATTCTGTTCATTGAATTAAGCTAATTTTAAGGAAATAAATTTCCTTAATTCACAAATTTACAATTATCATTCTTACCTTCTCTTCTCTCCAATCTATAAGTTAATTCCTAATCTATCCGTTGTCAAGTCGCAAACGTCTACCTTCATCAGATATCTCCCAACCTTTCCTCTCCTCTTCCTCATTTCGCTATTTCTGTTTCTATTCTCTTTACTTTCCATCTATTTGGGCTAGGCTTAACCTCTTATCCGAAAATTTCTGTTCACGAATTATATGACATTTTTAATTATATATTTCATTATCTTAGTTATTTTAAAAAGATTGTATATATCACCAGATCTAAACTCCACAATTGTGTAATTCATTTTCACATTTTTATAACAGATTAACTGTTCCTTTTATCCCCATTATATTTATTTGTTTCAATGTTTTTCTGTTATGCTCTGTTTTGTTTTTTCCATTATATGTAACCAGTAATGCTTTTTGTATTTTATTTTATTTTATTTTTTCTTGCCTGTGATTGACTTCCTGCCTGCCTTCTCGACGGGACTACCCTTAAGGCACAGGGACGTCACACTCATATCTATTATGTATTATCAAACTTTTATAAGGCAAATAAATTATTATATTATTAGCTGTAAACTGTTTTACGTGTCGTAATGAACAATTAAAAATGCCTAAATTAAATTAAAAAGTGCTAATAAAATAATTCCATTCCGTCAAGCAAAATGCTTGACGACTCCCAACAAGGGAGGATTTGAGGAGGTAGGGGTTTTTTATGTTCGACAAAGTAACCGGTCTGTTGAGGTTACGAAACGTGCGTCACGGTTTTATTATGGAATTATTTTATTAGCACTTTTTAATTTGTAAGTGTCGAGTTAGCTGGCATTTTTAATTATTATATTATTATTATATTACTAATAATAGAGATCCGGAAGTAATTCTGCTCATTGACTTAAGCTAATTTTAACAATATAATAGGGTCGAGAAAGTAATTGTGTTCAATGAATTAGGTAAATTTTAATGATATAATTAGGATTATAAAATAATTATGTTCATTGAATTAAGCTAATTTTAATGATACACTCATTAACAAAAAAAAAGACACACCTAGAAGGAGTTGTCCGATTTTAATGAAATTTCATATGCAAGGACATTGGGACCGCCAATGCTAATGATTAAACTTTGGTGTCCAATGAATGAATAGCGAGAGCTACAGCGCATCGGAACTGCGCGCTCAGAAGCGATTCTCAATCTGATGGGAAAGTTTTCTGTTGCATTGCGAGTTAGGATATCTTTCAACGACTGAAAAAATGCCTCGCCGAAGGAATTTCGTTACGTGCAACTGTCAGAGTTTGAAAGAGGTCGTATTATTGGATTGAAAGAGGCATGTTGGGCAAATCGCAGAATCGCTCGTCATATGGGTCGAACTGATGCGGCGATTAGAAGATGCTGGCAGGAATGGGTGGACAATGGCAGATTTCAGCATCATGAAGGTAGCGGTCGACCTAGGGCCACAGCGGAGCGGGAGGATAGAGTGATTGTCAGATCAGCTGTCACAGCGCCTGAATCATCGTTATCAACCATCAGACGTGCGACCCGCACACGAGTGTTCACCATGACCATTCACAGACGGCTGAGAGATCGACATCTTCCCTCCATTCGAGCTCTCTCCATTCGAGCATGTCTGGGATATAATGGGAAGGCGACTGCAACCACCAGGGAATGTGGATGACCTAGCCCGACAATTGGAGCAAATTTGGCAAGAAATACCGCAGGAGATCATCAGGCAGCTTTATCACTCTATGCCACGTCGTGTGGCAGCTTGCATTCAGGGTAGAGGTGGGTCAACACCTTATTGAGCTCGTTACTTTGTAACTCTGTAACTCTGAAATAAATCATTCAATTTGTCTGAAATTTTAATCATTTTCTATTCTGTACATAATCTTCCTCTCCACCAATTTTTGTCTCCATCGGACAACTCCTTCTAGGGTCGTCGTTTTTTTGTTAATGAGTGTATATTTGGGATCAGGAAGTAATTCCATTCATTGAATTAAGCTAATTTTAACCATATAATATTGATTAGTAAATAATTATTTTCATTGAATTAAGCTAATCTTAATGATGTAATCGGAATTAGGAAGTAATTCTGTTTGTTGATTTAAGCTTTTTAATGACATAATAGGGATCCGGAAGTAAATATGTTGATTGAATTAAGCTAATCTTAATGATATAATAGGGATTAGGAAGTACAGTAATTCTGTTCAGTGAATTAAGCTAATTTTAACCATATAATATTGATAAGTAAATAATTATGTTCATTGAATTAAGCTAAATTTAATAATATAATCCCACCCAAAACACTTCGTGTAAAATAAGGTGCCAAGACTCACATGTTCATAGTGCTTTCAGTGTTAAAAAGATATGAGATCTGATGTGGAGCCAAGCCCCTAACTCTACGAAGCCTAACTCTACAAGCCCTAACTCTAAAAACCCTATATCTTGGTCAAAAAGTATGGCTTGGCCGTTTCGTGGCTGTCACACAGACAATCCCATGGAGTTATGTAAAGGATATAGAGTATGCCAAGGCAACTTTTGACCAAGATAGTAGGGTTTTTAGAGTTCGGCATATATAGTGAGGGGTTTGGCACTATATGAAATCTGATAACTTTTTAACAGTGAAAGCGTAATGAGCATCTTGGCAACGTATTTTACATGAAATGTTTTGGATGAGATAAATAGTTCCATGAAACGGCCAAAACCATGCTTTTTGATCAAGATATAGGGTTTTTAGAGTTAGGGCTTGTAGAGTTAGGCCTCGTAGAGTTAGGGGCTTGGCTCTACATGAGATCTCATATCTTTTTAACACTGAAAGCATTATGAGCAACTTATTTTACACGAAGTGTTTTGGGTGGGATTTCATTTCTTTTTGTAGGATGAGATCTGATAACTTTTTAACAGTGAAAGCGTTATGAACAGGTGAGTCTTGGCAACTTATTTTACATGAAATGTTTTGGGTGGGATTATCTATTACAACTAAATTTAGTTTTAAGATTATTTAGAAAATGGATTTTTTTTCAATACCCTACTTTTCTGTTTTTCTATTGGTCAACTTGTATATACAAGCTGTTTGCACTTTTGTAAGAAATCACATTATTACTGTACACAGCATTATTTAGGCCAAAGCATTGAGGGTACGACGTATTTCAGATCTTAATAAAATCCAAAGTATAAAAGCTAGATAAATGAAACTTAGCGTATTTCATTAGTATGGGATCTGCATCTTATCCTGAAAATTTGAGCTCTCTAGTATTATCCAGGCCGAAGCTATGAGGGTTCGATAATACATAACCAGACCCCCCTTTATGAGGGGTTGGAATGTGAAAGTTACGGATTTCTTAATTTTTTGTTGTTTGTGTGCTAATCCTAACCTGCATACCAAATTTCAGCTTTCTAGGACTTCAGGAAGTACCCTAGAGGTTTTGATGATCATAAGTCAGTCAGTCAGTGAGTGAGTGACGGAATCCACGTATTTTAGATATTAATAAAATCCAAAGTATAAAAGCTAAATAAATGAAACTTAGCGTATTCAATAGCCTGGTAACTGCATCTTATCCTGAAAATTTGAGATCTCTAGTATTATCCAGCCGAAGCTATGAGGGTTCGAAAATACGACGAAACGCTTCGAAAAGGTACGTAGTGCCCTTCCTGCCTTCGGCTCGTCTTGGCGGGGGCACTGCCGTGCCCCCAGATAGAGATTAGCAAGTCATTCAGTTCATTGAATTAAGCTAATTTTAACGATATAAAAGGGATTAGAAAATAATTCTGTTCATTGAATAAAGCTAATTTTTATCATATAATGGGATCAGGAAGCAATTCTGTTCATTGAATGAAGCTAATTTTAATATTGTAATAGGGATCAGAAAGTAATTCTGTTAATTGAGTTAAGCTAATATTAAAGATATAATAGGGATTAAAAAATAATTCTGTTCATTGAATTACGCTAATTTTAATGATATAATAGCGGTCAGGAAGTAATTCTGTTCATTGATAAAAGCTAATTTTAACAATATAATAAGGACCAGGAAGTAATTTTGTTCATTGAAGTAAGCTAATCTTAATGACATAATAGGGATCAGGAAGTAATTCTGTTCATTGTATTAAGCTAATTTTAAGATATAATAGGAATTTTAAAATAAATCTGTTCATTGAATTATTTTAATTTTAACAATATAATAGGGTCCAGAAAGTAATTGTGTTCAATGAATTAGGCTAATTTTAATGATATATTAGGGATCAGGAAGTAATTCCGTTCACTGAATTAAGGTAATGTAAATGATATAATAGGAATTAGGAAGTAATTCTGTTCATTGATTTAAGCTAGTTTTCACCATATAATATTGATTAGTAAATATATATGTTCACTGAATTAAGCTAATCTTAATGATGTAATAGGGATTAGGAAGAAATTCTGTTTGTTGATTTAAGCTTATTTTAATGACATAATAATGATCAGGAAGTAATTATGCCTATTGAATTAAGCACCTTTGAATGATATAGTAGGGATAAGGAAGTAATTCTGTTTATTGAAATAAGCTAATTTTAACGAATTAATAGGGTTTAGGAAGTAATTCTGTTCATTGAGTTAAGCTAATTTTAAGATACAATAGGGACCAGAAAGTAATTCTGTTCATTGAATTAAGCTAATCTGAATGATATAACAGGGATTAGGAAGGAATTCTGTTCATTAAATTAATCTAATTTTAATATTATAATAGGGATCAGGAAGTAATTCTGTTCTTTCAATTAAGCTAATTTTAACTATATAATTCGTATTAGAAAATTATTCTGGTCATTGAATAAGGCTAATTTTAAAGATATGTTAGGAATCAGAAAATAATTCTGTTCATTATATTAAGCTAATTTTATTGACATTATCAGATTCAGGAAGTAATTATGTTCATTGAATAAAGCTAATTTTAATGATATAATATTATATGGAAGTAATTCAGTTTTTTGGATTAAGCTAATTTTAATGATATAATAGGGATCAGAAAATAATTGTGTTCATTGATTTAAGCTAATTTTAATGATATAGTAGGGATGAGAAATTAATTCTACAAGATGGAGACAGTGACCCCTCAAAGACTAAAATCAAGAAAGTAAAAAACAAGAACAAAATGAGGAATTCAAATCCTTGGGCAAGACTTAAGCTGCCACCAATGGAATTTGATCACAAAAATAAAAAAAAAAAACATATAGAAATAAATAAATAAAAAACCCTCTGATGGCTAACACAAATACAAGTAATTCAAATAGGAATGGCTTTTGAGTCGAATTGATACTCTGGGATGGCCGTTTCGAGCTTGTTACGCTCTCATCAACCAGAGCTAATCAGCCAGTGCAGGACTCAAAAGGCGTACGAGAGGACGTATTGATAATACAAGTTGGAGACAGTGATCCCTCAAAGACTAAAAATCAAGAAAATAAAAAACAAGAACAAAATATGGAATTCAAACCCTTGGGCAGCACTTAGGCTGCCATAAAAGAAATTTGACCAAAAAAAGAAAAAAAAAAACATGTATAAACAAATATCATCAGCTCTGGCTGATGAGAGCCTAACAAACTCGAAAATCCGTCCCAGAGTTTCAGCTCGACTCAAAAAGACATTCTTATGAGAAATTAATTCTGTTCATTGAGTTAATCTTATTTTAGATCTAAGCTAATTTTAATGATATAATAGTGATAAAGAAGTAATTCTGTTAATTGAATTAAAGTTCTTAGGTGTTTAAACTTTAAATCTTTCAAAAATAATAAACTATAACATTTAGTTTCTATTATACATGATTTTGAATTAATAAAAGTCATAATTAAAGTTGAAAAGCACTTGACTACGGTCTGAAAGAAATTTGTTCGATTATTTTTTCTCAGGTTAAATATTCTTTAGACCAGTCTTGCAATCCACTCGCCTTTCTGAAAATTCATTACCGGATTTTATAGGCTTTGTATTGTTTGCCTAAAGTCATTCAAGAAATGTCTTCAACAGCCCCGTGGTTCAAATTATGTCCATGTAAAATGGTCGTAATGGTTAAGATTTTTTAAATGTATTTTATTTTTTTAAATTACAAGAATTATATACTGCTGGAAGCGAAATTTTTAAACATACCAAGTAAATTCCAGAAATAACTTTACATTACACTAAAATGCTAAACGCTAAAGAAGAAAGAGCTTAAAAACTAAGTGTTTAGTAATGCTTTTAATTACTAAATGATAATTAGAAAAAGATTAAAATAAATGAGAAATATGATGAGCATGCATTTTCACGTTTTTTAATAGTGTTTTTTTTTCCAAAAAAATACTGATAACAGTTTCTAGCTGATAGCTGAGGGCTATAGTTTTGTAAAACTGCAATAAAAAATTGAATATAAAATGATAACAAATACTATATTTTTCTATTTTAAAATTTTGTAATCACCATTGGAGAAATAAATGTTATCGTAATTACCTGCATATGTATAACTTCTATGATGATTTCAGTTACTTCTAGAATTGTCAGGAGATTAATGTCAATAAATACTCCTAAACT
>JAFIDM010093000.1:0-14388 GCA_023159025.1 Thereuonema tuberculata
ATTTTCATTTTGTGGCATGTGCCTCTTTTCCACTGAGCCCCTCAATTTCAGCATATGTTTGATGGTTGGAAAGAACCGAAGATAATAACTGTAATAATAATATTAATAATAATAATGAGGAAAGACAATGTCGATTAATGATTAGCAGAGAGCAGCAGAACGGTGGATGAATATACTTATAGTGCTATTAAAGAAAGTCCTACCAACAAAAAAAATATATTAGAATCGATACATTTTTATTATACTTTCTATACAAATCTATATCAAACCAAGACTAACTCAGTAAAGTGAAATGAACAATTAATTTGAAAAAAAAAAGAAAAAAAAACCCGTATTACTGATGATCACCAGAGCAAAATATTTCAAAAAAAAACTTACATCATTTGCTTTTCGAAAATGATCAAAAATACTTACAAGCTAAATAAGGCAATTATATTATAGGTTGTTAAAAATAACTTTCTACTATTTAATACAATAGATTATACAAACATCATTTAATATATCATCTATATTTAACTAGATTACATATATGAATAATCGTCTCCCTCTTACCAAAAAAAAATTATCTACAAATCCCTTTTTTGTAACTCTGTAATAGCACATCTAAAGTTCCATATCTATCACAGAATAGATTAATGAAAAGTCTAAAAATTCCCTCAGAGATATGAATTCAACGTTCATATAAGAATCTCCTGCTTCCAAATTCACAAATAAAAACAAAACTTGAACAAGAGTTCTTTAGGCCTCTCCAAATAAACAGTATTAACTTGAATACCAATCCATAAACTAATTATATTATTTAGTTTAATTATCGCTATCTCGATTCTTGTATTGAATGCAGAATGGCTAACCCTCATTCGACTTTCGAAATAGTCTTATGCCCTTATGGCTTCTCACCGTAGGAAAAAACTAATGGCTTTTCACCATTTGGAAATATTTCTCGCTAAAAATTCACTTTCATGTATCTTAAGGCACACGTCCTCATTTCCCTTACGTCGTAAATATCATTTCAGCTTTTACTATTTATAGTATGCTGAAATTCTCGTCGATATCCAACTAATAGGCTTACAGGAACATTGTTTGATATCCGCGTCGGTGTCTCTGCAGATAAAACGAAGAAAACAAAGACTACTCACAGTAGTGAATGCACAACTATTTATCGTCTGGAAATTCCCCTCATGATGTACCGTAGTTTGGTCTTTTATCCCCATCTTGAGAACTTCTTCCAAATTGGATTTCTGCGTGGATTTCTTACCGAATCTTGATATGGGCCTATTCTTGAAACTTCATGAAAGACGATCTTCTATCTTCCAGCATAGCAATCAGCTTTTTTAAAACGATTTAATTCTAATAAAATTATTACTAGAATTGACATTAATACTATATGCCTTAATGTGTTCAGAATATCAGAACATATCAGCTTAAAAGGTTGACCCTTTCGATAAGGGGTATAAAATCATTCTACTCCCCAACAGTTCAAAAACTCCATCGACACTAGCGACATCCGGGCAACACTAAAACCCGGATAAGGCGCTATATCCTTCTGATCTTAAAAAAAAAATAACACTTTAAGTAAAGAATACATAAATTAACATATAATCTTTGGAAAAGGAAAAAAATGAAATGAAGCAACACCGGCTTCATTACATGGTTTTAATATATTTTTCGCAAGGATTAGATTGTGGAGTAAAAACACTACTAAACACACGTTTTCCATTCTTTTACAAAATTCGCCAATTATTTTAGATCAGAATTGAGAGCCATTAGCTGAAAGGATATCCAAATGCTTTTCTTAGGATATCCAAATTTTAAAATGAATTCATTCAGATGCTGAGCTTCAAAGCTGAACCCTTTTTAATGGAAAGGAATACAACCATCCACTAAAACAATCAACCACAACCAAAAGATGGAATCAATATCAATGTTTCCGAGATAAGAGAAGAGCCCCTGCAAAAACAATAGCAAGAGAATGCCAGGTTTCTTGCTTTACTATTAACACGGATAAAAAATTTTAATTGATCAATGCGTTAGTAAATTATGTAAATAATAAAAAATGATGACTGAAAAACCACGCTCTCTGTTCTACAATTTTGTCACAGAAAAAATTAACACTCACTTTGCTATAGAATTGTCAATAAAAAAAAACCCACACAATAATGAGGCTAAATTCCAAACAGTTAAGACTAGAATTTTAAAGGATACTGGCAAGCTGGGCCCAACGAGTAGGCCTACTATCAAGTTATCGCAAGAAATCTAATAAGTAAAAAACGGCAAATCAATAGCAATAATAAAAGAATAAAAAAAAGAAACACATTCAGAGGCAAGGTACGATTAAAGTAAGATCTTATGATTTCATAAAATCGGTGTTAAGTTTATTGCAACAGTTAAGTTTGATGTTGTTTACCTTTAACTAACATACAAAGTACAAACAAATAATGCTTCTTAGCAAATCAGATGAATAAACTAACCAGTTGTAAATTTTATTGAAGTTGTTTTTCTACAAATCTCTACTAATAAGAAGTTCTTAAATAAAATAGGTGATACTGCTCGAAAATAAATTAAATTGTCAGTCTTACAAGTAAACGCAAAAATGAAAGTTTTTCTTGTGTTGCCTAGAAAATTCTCTTATGAGAAAAGCGTAAGTGTAAAGTCTTTGTCTTTTCATTGACTATTCGATAAGATAAATTCTGCTTATAGCTTGACTCGGCGACTTGGCTTTATATCTCAAGTTAAGAAGCACAATTATTTTTTCGATTCTCTTAAACTGAAGCTTTCACTATAAATGAATCAATTTTTATCACAAAATAGTGATCAAGCTTATCACTATAAGCGGAACACTTGTATCGGATGTAACAGCTGTTTTCTTTCCCGAAAAAAAAAGGTGTGAAGGCGGACAACTTCTCTGCATCGCCCTTTGGTTGCTGGATTCACTCATTACAGTTAGGACACCTTGGAGGCGGTAAATAACGCATTGTCTTACGGTTCAGCATAGCATGTCCGCTCTTCATTTTAGGAAACTTTGAGAAAGTAGAGATATTGTTCTGTAGCTTGATTTCCGAAACAAATGACACCGTGATGTCAGTAATTGTAGTTACTTTTGTTCATTAAAACTGCACTAGAATAAAATGACATTTCTAAATAATGGCGAAGACGCTGGGTTAAAAATTTAAAGTTCACTATTATCACTTATATTCCGAGAACCATATAAAAAGGAATTAAAGTCATGATTCACAAAGTAAATCATAATTGTCACAAATTAATCCATGTTTTTGACCAGAATATGGACCACAACACTAAGCTGACACTTGGTTATAAAGATCTGAAATCTTACTCTATATTGACTTACATCTCCGACATTATAATTGGCCAACATCTCTGACATCGTTATTATTCATTTGAAAATGGCGAAGTATATAGGGGTAATGTCGTAAACATACGGGATGAAATTTTGAACGCTTAAGGTCCACAAATATAGTAATTTTTTTAAGTATTTTCTAATCATAGCAAATATAGAAATATGCAAATTGTTTCACAACATTTAGTGTGTAACAATGCTCAACAATACAAATCAACAATGACTCAGTTGACGCATGCGCAGTGGAAGTGTGCTGGTCCCATAACCACATGAACGCTTAAGGTCCACAAATATAGTATTTTTTTTTTTAATGCGTCAAAGTAATATTTACATTTATACTTTAAGTTGTACAAAGTTAAAACTGAGTCTAAATAATAATAACACTGCGTCACTCTGACTTGTGTTCAGGTAAGTTCCAAAATAATCCACTTGATTATTAATTGTCACTTGAATAATAAAGTTCGCTAAGGTGAGTAATATTTAATAGTTCAACTATCTCACACAAGTAATTCTTCACTCTTAAATATAGTAGCACGTCTACTTTAAGAATTAATTATATTATTCCTTAATAATTGCACTACACTAAGCACTTTAAATATTGCACAAATAATGAAGCTTAATTCACTTATTAAAACTTCTAACACAATAGTTATTCACTGTTCATAGAATTGACTGCGATGCCCCTCTAAACTTAATGGCTTCTTCTGCTTCTTCAATTCTTCGGTAATTCTATTTCTAATAATATAATTAAATTTAACAACTTACAGTTTGCTGACTGCATTGTATAATTCACAATTATCTTGCTTCCTTCTGTTGTACTGAATTTCCTTTCAAAATTCCCGCGGCTTCTTTCAAATTTGTCATTAAACCTACGGCACAACGTATCCTGCCGTTCTCGGATAACAGATGACTTCGCTGTATCGAGTTGGCTTCTTTCCAGGATATCTCGTTGCGACGTCATTGGTTAGGTTTCTGACGCAATAGTCTTCGCTGACTATGATTAAGAACCGGTTTATGTTCAGAATTGCATTGGCGTGTTTTAATTCAGTCTTTTCAAGTATCATGGCTTCACAAATAATTACGCTTCTTTTGTAATTCCGCCGTGTCGTTAATTCGGTCAGTTTGGCTTCCATCTTCAAATAATACTTTCACTAATAATATTTAATCGATTGGCTTTTTACCTTGTGAATGGGACTTTCCACTTAATAGTAGGTGACTTCTAGGCTCGAACTTTTCCGTTATGCTTGCTTGGTAATGGGTTCGGCCGCTTCTCATTATAAACTTGAGATACGAAAATGTGTTGTCTTCTCACTGCAGTGACTCTTACATTTTCTTTCTTCCATCGAATGACTGACTGCCACTCTGCCACTTCTAATTCTTCTTTGAATTTCCGTTTCTTCAGTTCGAAGTTCTTATTTCTGACTTCTGACTTCTGAATGGGCTGATCTGACTTCACATTACTTCTGAGCTTTAAGTTCACTTCTGACTTCTGAGCACTCTTCTTACCAAGTTGTTGGAATCGAGGCTAACTCTTGATTATATCGCTTTTCCTCGATTACGTCATCATGAATTTACATATTTAAATTCATTTAAAATAAATTTCTAATTTTCGTTTGAAGCTATCAATAAACTATTAAATTACATTTTAATTTATACTTGAAATTAAATATGAGCTTCAAATTTAAAGAAATAATAATAATAGTGATTTAAAAGTTAGAGAAAGTTAAAAGGAGATTTAAGCGTGGAAAAGGAACCAGATAAGGATTCACACAGGAAGATAAAAATAAGGGAAACTAAAATAGAATAAGAACGATAATTCAAAAGACAAGAGAAGGATTAAATTTAGTTGAACAGACTTAAAAAACACAAGAATGATATTCACAAAGTGAAGAATAGCAAGATAATGAAGAAAATCAAAAAATATAAGGTATCACAAGAAAATAAATAAATAGCCCAAAATAAACCGCGACACAATCGTATATAAACCTAGTTTTAATTATTAAGAGATTTGTTGACTTAAGCCTTACAAGTAGTAACATACATACTCCTTACAATTTGCAAACATTCTAGACCAAAACAATCTCGATTTCAATTTGAGATATTATTTTTTAATTCCAAAATGACTCATTTTCCATATTATCTTGCCATCTTTTTAAAATATGAGTTACTAAAGATCTAGAAACTATCACAACCTGCTTGTTGTTAAGAAATCCAGGATTCTTAACTTCCTTTAATATTATTACTTTTTTGGATAAAATATCGCTTTCAAAATCTAGCTGCAATAATTCTTCATAATATCGGAACAGAACTGATAATTTTCTTTATTTTTTTTTTCCATTTCAATTCCTCGATATAATATAACTTGCAGTTAATCCTTGACAAAGATCAGGTATTATATTTTCTGAGCCTTTTTTATAAATGATCTGATAACCAAACTGTTTCAAACTAATTGGCCAATGAGTTAATCTATTATAATAATAATCTTTGTCATTGTGAAGCAATTGAAGAGCTCTAAGATCATTGTGAATATCAAGATGGAAGCGGTTGACATAAGAGCTAAACGTAAAACCGCCAAAAAGTACTGCAAAACATTCCAATTCAGTAACAGTGTAGTTCTTCTCTGCCTTAGTAAGAGAGCGACTGGCATAGCTGATAGTTCTATCAACACCAACTTCAATCTGACTACAGAGTAGCTGCTATACCCTCTCTACAGGTATCTGTATGGTATATAGGAAACACTAAGTCAAACTCTTGATGACCTAGAGTTGGAGGGTTGATTAGCAACTGTTTAATCTTCAAAAATGCTTTTTTCTGAATTCATTTTTGATTCTTCTTTAATAACAAACGTAAAGCAGCAGTATTTTTGCTTAATTTTGATAATTCAGAATAGGAGTCATTTTATTGGTAGAGGAAGACAATCCCGTTTAACAGATCCTATATCCTACAAATTCAATTTCCCATAGTCCAAAAACTGATTTCTCAAAATTGATTCTCAAATTATTTTCGATCAACTTTCCCTGTGGTCCTGCCTTCTGTTTGAACAGGTTTTAATTTCAAAATTGCTACTTGGAATCGCCATATTTTTATTTTTATTTTATGCTTTTTCGTCTTTGTTTACCAGAAGCGCATTATTTTCTTAGCTTTTGTATAGCTGTCTATATTTATTTCAGAACCGAGAATTTTATTTTCTAACTAAGGATATAATGCCGTTAACAATGATATGCAATTTGACGGCCGGGTCTACTTGTGGAGTTTAGGGGTGAGGCGATGGTCAATATTCGAGTTTTACTGTTTTGTTGGCGTAAATTTTTAAATTTTTTTCAATAATTTTCATATTTTTACATCACAAATCCCTTAGCAAAACAAGTTTTTCAGTTTTCAATGACATTGTAAAAGCGCTACAGATTCGGTCTTCATCGACTCTCAAAGACGCTTAAACCTCATGCTTCGAAAATGTGCATCTGCCGCAATCAAAGAGTTCCAATTAAATGTGTAAATTTCTTAAAAATTAGAAAAGAAAACCAGGATTTTCCAAACGGTTTTATTCCCATCATGTAATAAGGAATCTCTTTCTTCCCCCAAAAAAAATTAGCAGGTCAGATTTCGTAAAAAACTACCGGTCATTGTTACCAACCATCTTTTTTCAACGCTAGCTAAAACTAGCTTTGGTGACATACAAATGAAACCATCGTGGAGGGTCATATATTATATTAATATTTTAAATTATCCAGCAATATTTATTTCATACTTCAGAAATTCCGTCATAATTTGGGAATTCAATCTTTGACTACTGCAGCCTCATTTATTATGTTGGTTTCTAAATCTCCTTAAAAGCAAAGTCTCGTGATACGTGATTCGGGAATGTGATGCCATTGTGGATGCCGGTTTACAAGTGGAAAAATTTTGCATTAATAACAACCGACGGGGCATCATCAATGACAGGGAAAATAAATGGACTCGTGGCACATATTAAAAAAAACTGGATTAGGAGGGTGTGGAATAAATAGAAGAGTCTGGAATAAATACTCTATACTTCATTATCCATCAGCAGGTCTTTTGCAGCAAATGCCTGAAGTTTGACAATGTGATGTCTGATGTTGTGAAATGCATCAACCATATCAGATCCAGGGGCTTAATACACCGACAGTTCTGCACCTTTATAGAGGCAATAGAGTCAGCACATGAGGATGTTATCAACTTCACCGAGGTAGTTGACTTAGTAGAGGAAACGTCTCGAAAAGGTTTTTTTGAGTTGAGAGCAGAAATAAAAGCCTTTATGGAAAAGAATGGGGTGGTTCTTCCTGTGCTAATCCCAAAATGCTCATGGACTTGGCTTTTCTTGTTGACATTATACATGCGCTGAATGTACTCAACAAGAAGTTACAAGACCAGGGGCAACTTGTCAGTGTTGCCTATAACAATGTGAGGGCATTCTGCACAAAATTTGTGTTTTGGAAAACCCAGCTTTCTCAGAGAAACCTCTGCCATTTGCCAACATGCAAAATGGACTCGGACCCACTATTCTGTAGTAAGTATACTGATGCCATTGCAAACCTACAGGAAGAATTTGATCACAGGTTTGCGGACTTCAAAACAAAAAGAGCCACTTTGCAAATTTTTGCTGACCCTTTCTCCTTCAATGTGGAAGATGTCCCCCCCCGCGCTTCAAATGCAGCTGATTGATCTTCAGTGCAATTCTGAACTTAAGGCTATGTTCAGGGATTTGAAAAACAGACAAGCTTGGACAATTTATGAGAGAATTGCCCTTCACCTTCCCTGAGATTTCCAGCTTGTTCAAGCGGATCATGTGCCTTTTTGGGAGTATCTATCTGTATGAAAAGCTCTTTTCCACTATGAACTTTAATAAGTTAAAATTCAGGGCTAAACTTACTCATGAGCATCTTCAAGCTACACTGAGGGTCTCAGTTGCTTCCTCACTCAATCCAAATGTTGCTCAGCTGTCAGGTCTCTGGCAACAAGGTGTAGGAGGAAGTAAGTGAAGCTTATGTTCTTCAGAACGCTTAATGTTTTTATTTGTTAGTAATAAAGGTTGAGCAAATTATTACAGTTGTACTTTATTGAATTTGCATTCGCTTTTGTGTGGAATTCTTGATGTGGTCTAGTCTCACCCAGTCTCGACCTCCTGCAGCCCCCGGATAATTTGAGTTCGAGACCCAATGATAAAAAAAAAAGAAAACAAAAATATATACATTTCAATCTATTTTTTTTCTCAATTAAGTCATCAATTAATTGTAATTTAGCAGCTTTTATAGTTTTATGGTTAAATTTTACCCAATTTAATTGATTGAAGAGTTTAAAGATAATAAGATTTTCTTGTCTTAGAACAAAACTATTTTTTTATATATCAATGCAACGCAACCAAGTATTTCTGGTATTTATATCAGTGTTTATGTTATTTTTAAACTTTTTTATAAAAGAAATTTTGTAATATAATTTTGAACATAAATTTCTCTTTTATTATTAAAATTTTAAATTTTTTCCTAATTTTATTTTTTTCCTCCGTTGATTTTTATTAAAGTTTAAATACATGACGTTATTTATATTATTGTAAAGACAGTATTAACTAAGTTTTTAATTTGCTGTTTAGTTAAAGAGATCCAGCAATCTAATTCTTAGGATAGGAGAGAATCAACCAAAGTTTATAAATTGTTAATTTCGCATTAAATGGAAAAATATTTTTTAAATGACAACATGAACGTTAGAGAGAATAATTTCTTGATAATATAATTATAGTGCCTCCCATGTAAAGGATTCATTAATGTACAGACCATGATACTTTTGGTGGGAAACGATCTCAATGTTGTCACAGTTGTCTGAGTTGTAGTTAGGTCCTATATGAGTTAAGTTTGGACAATTCTAGTTATAAAGTTTAAAATAGAAATTACTATCTACAACTTCATGTTTATTATTGATTTAAGGAATTTTTTATTCATTTTTTTTTATTTATAAAAGATTATTTTTTTTAATTAATTAATTAACATTAATTAACAATTTATTAATAAAAAGTATAATTCAGTCCTACTAGGTTGTTAGAAAAACATCCTGTGTTGAAGGTGCTGAGATTTACAATAAATACAAGTTACAGAGACAGAAACATAAACAATTTTGAAATTTTATACAACATAAAATATATTAATTAAAAATTTAGGTAAAATCTGTGAAGTAGTAATATTTTTTTTTTTCAAATTAGCCAACCCATTTTAACCAACCCATTTAATTTGTCCCAGTATTATTTTTTCATAAATTATTTTTTTTAAAGTAGACATCTTTCCAAAGTTTTTCATTTCAAATGAAAATTGATCAAATTTTGTTAATTAATCTATTTTTTATTCTGAATCCAAAATTATTTTTTGGATTGTCAAAATCTTGTTTACTATATATACTATAAATTCTTGTTGAATTTATATTTACATAATTATAACATATTTTATAATAAAATCGTAAAATCAAGGTGAAAATTACTTTTTGTTGTGGAAACAAGATTTTATTATCTAATAAAATTTGATTTTGTTCATTGCTTTGAAGCTTATTAAAGTTGTAAAAAATTAAATTAAGTATTTTTTTTTAAAACTCTATTAATATTTTTTATTTTATTTTTATTTAAATAATTCCAATTATCAATGCCATAATTAATTAATGAATCTTTATAAGCTTTATACATGATTATTTTTGATTTAATTAAAAAAATATCTTTTATGTGATAAAAAATGTAAGTTAAATAGTTAAGTCTTTTTAATATATGGATATAGTGGATATGCCAAGTGTATTTATTATTTATGTGGAGACCAAGGTATTTATAGTTATATATTATTTCTAAGTTTACACAATTACAATTAATAATATATTTATGTTTTTTGTGTAAACACTGAAAATTATGATATTTTATTTGGGGTAAAATATTTATTTTTTTGTTTTTTGAATTTATGATCATTTATTTAGTTTTGGCTTTGTTAATAGCCAATTTATAATCATGTGTCCACTTTATAATATTTATGAAATCAGCTTGCAGTTGTTCTTGAGCTAGGGAAAGATTTTTATTTGTGTTTATTAATAACAGATCATCAGCATATGCAAAGATATTTGAATGTTTTAAATTGTTGAAAATTGTATTAATATATATGAAGAATAATAATGGACCCAAAGTAGAACCTTGAGGCACATCTTTTTTCAGATTATATATTTTGCTTAGTTTATTTTCTAATTTAATTCTAAATTTTCTTTTTTTTAAGTAGTTCTTTAGTACAATATACATTGGATCCCTTATTCCAATATTATGTAATTCTTGTAATAAAATATTGTGGTCAAGACTATCAAAAGCTTTTTTAAGGTCTATATAGATTATTAAAATATAGTTACTATTATTTAGATTTCTATTTATAATTTCATTTAGATTATTTAATAATAATGTAGCACTCTTATTTTGCTGATATGCGTACTGGTTTTTATTTATTAACTGATATTTTTTAAGAATTTATATATTGAAATTGTAAAATAAGTTTCTGCAATTTTTGAGAGACTTGAGATAATTGATATTGGTCTGTAATTAGATATGTCAATATATGGTAATTTCCATTTTTGTAAATAGACATTAATTTGGACACTTTTGTTGGGTATTATGATAATTCTAATATTTAAACTCTAACTTTGTAAGGTATAAAATCTAAATTAGAATTAAACCCTGCTATATTATATAGACTACAGTAACAGCTAGGGCTAGAAACTGAACATTAAAGCAAAGCAAGGATTGGAGGTGGATATTGTAAAGAATGTAACATAGTAGAAAAACATTTTACTAAACTGCATTTGTCTACAATTACATTTCATATTCTGAATAATCAGTTAGATTCTTATTAAATATGATATATCATTTACAATAACTTAAATGATATCTTTTAACTTATCATATAACATTCAATGCTAATAATAGCACTATCTTCTTATTATATTTATACATTAATCTCAACCTGAAAGATATTCAATAACAATTTCTAAAATGTTCTATTTTAATAAATCCTGCACTTAGTCATTCACTCTATGTGAATACAAAATAACATTACTAACTTTATACTAAACTTTCAGTCCAAATAACTTATTAAACCTAAAGTCTTAATAAATTATCCAAACAATTAGAAAATATATTGTTCTAGGTTTTTCACCCTATGTGAACCTTAAATATCATTTCAAACTAGTTATTATACATATCTACTTAAGATCATTTTATCATAAGTGAAAAATATATTATTTTCCTTAAATTTAAATATATTCTTATCTTTCACTTAAACTATCCAAGTGCAATCTAGAATGTTTCTCTTATATCACAATTAACATTCATCTATAATTCTTACAGATTAAACTTCAATTAGGCTTAACCGATAGTGTTATATCATACTTGGCTATCTCTAAATTATCACCTTATGTGAGGTAATGCAATCTACGAATTTAATTTCGCCTTAATAGTTCTGGTTGATCTGTGATGCTTGCTTCTATAATTCTATCCTATTAACTGGTATTGGGTCTCGAAGTATCTGCGTTGACTATCTGCAACTAATTATACTAAAAGTCTTACTTACGAGTTCAAATTGGAGCTTTCCTTAAAGCTAACGCCATATATACCAAAATGCATCTATCCACGGGAACGGAATAATATAATCCTTCAAACTTCTGTACATTTGCTTTTAAGGCATCTCCGAAACCAACATGTCTGCCGACGTTCCATTCCTCGAACGCTTACATAACTTGGCCGCTCAATTTCCAACGAATCTTCTCCTGCAAAATACTTAGAAATAAAATAAGACAATATGTGTCCTTCAAAATTCATTTCCTATTATTCTCATGATTTCGGAAATAATTGTCACTGAATCCAACTTGCGTTATAGGAGTATTCTTCAATAGCTTCTATGGCCAAGTCCAACTTCCTAAGTTACGGCATAATTCCTGGATCCCCTTTTCTCACCAAATTCCCGGCATCAACTGATTTAGCCAAAATCCCAGTATCAACTCATTTCTATCATTAACTGTTCGAACATTACGGCTCGCTCCCCGTGATTCTTCATTGTATAACAATGATTCCCACTTAGCATCACGCCGTATCACACTACTGTTTCTCGAGCCATTGTTTCTAATCAACTTGAACTGCTGCTAATTCTCAAGTCTTAAAATAAACCAACAAAAAAAATATTTTACAGCACAAATTTCTATTGAAAAATAATCATAACTGAAATGATTATCTATTTACACAACAACTTTCCACTTAACAGGATAAACACCTTTAGTAATAATATTATCAATTAGAATAGTCAAATTTAAAATCAATAAAGGCATTGTATATTAAGTTACTGTCATTTAGATTATTGTTACATTTATTGTTTAAAGTTTTAAGTAAAGTAGTTGTCCTCTTTTGTTTTGTTTTTTTGAAACGCAAATTGATTTTTATTAAAATTTGTTTTCTTATAATGTAAACACATAGATCCTTTGTTAAATAACATTCAATGATTTTAGAGATATTTAATAATAAAGAAATTTATAATCTATATTCTATAATTTTCAAACTGATCAAAGTTGCCATTTTTCTGTATAGGAATCACATAGGCAATTCATAAGACTTTCTTACTCTTATTTTGTTCAATTATTTATTCGATTTTCCTTTTTCGTATGCCCTAATATCAGCGCATTCGAATTGATATTAGGGCACACACAAAAAGGAAATATCGAACAAACAATTGAACAAAATTAGAGTATGAAAGTCTGGCACCGAGAACTATGTATTAGTAGAAGAGAAATCTTGGCAATTAAACACAAAAATAGTGTATGAATAAAAAAATAAGGAAGGAATACTTAACATGATACGAGAATAGTATTCAGTGCTTTACAACCACAAACTGTATCAAATACTCCATGCATACGAGAAATATTAGAATCTGAAGTAGAAAATGCGTTACAAGAAATGAAAAACGGAAAAGAACCTGGAGATAATGGAATAATGGTTGAGCTACTTAAGAAGGTAGGACAAATTATATCGAAACATCTCGCGAAGCTTTCTACGTTATGCATGAAATACAGAAAATTTCCTGATAATTGGAATAATGCCAAGTTAATCATATTGGTTTAAGAAAGGAGATAAACATGACACTAAAAATTATAGGCCAATAAGCCTATTATCAGCACTATTTAAAAATTTTAACAAGATCTTAAACAATCGAATTAAGACAGAGCTAGACCGCCAAGCAACTGTAGAGCAAGCGGTATTTCGAAGGAACTTCAGTACCCTGGATCACATTTTCACTGTGAAACAATTGATAGAAAAAAGCCACGAATATGAGTTACTGCTCTGTTAGTCCTAATTGATTTCGAATTGCCTATAGACAATCATCATCTATACTTCAATAGCTGCGTAACCAAGGTATTGAAGAAAAGTACATAATAGGACTAAGCTATGTATACACTCATGCAAGAGCTGCTATTGGCTTACACAACAATAATGAGCAATTTCCAATTGAGAAATGAATCCGGCAAGGGGATACAATTTCACCAGGATTGTTTACTGCAGCTTCGGAGAAGATATTTCAATTACACAACTGGAAACACAAAGGCATTAACATCTATAGTGAGAAGTTGAACCACCTAAAATTTCCAGTTGACATCATTTTGATTTCTCAATCGACTTCGGAACTAGAGACAATGTTGAACGAGCTCAGTAAAGCTGCCAATAAATGCGGCCTCAAGATTAATAAAGAGAAAGCTAAAATAATGGTAAATAAGTACACTGATAATCACCAAGTAAATTGAACAATTCCACGATCGTAACAATAGACTGTTATTTTTTTAGGTCTTATATTATAACAGTGAAATTAACAATAATCTAAATGACAGTAACATTATATACATTCCTTCAATGATTTTAAAAAGGCTTTTGATAATGTTTATGACCATATAGTTAAAGTTAAAGTATCCCACTTACTGGCCTAGAAAGGCCTATGGGGTGGCTGGAGGGTAGGCTCCAGCATTCACGACCT
>JAFIDM010093001.1:0-14385 GCA_023159025.1 Thereuonema tuberculata
ATTTTATATATATATTGTAGGAGGAAAGAACTAAGTATGGATCAATTGTATATTATATGTTGTAATGTTTTGAAACTTTAGATGTGGCTGATTATTATTATACATTTAAAGATTATAAAGTTTTAAATTTAAAGATTATTAATTTTTAACATATTTGTAAAGAAACATTACTCGTTTAAAGAAAATACCGTATGTGAATGGAAATTTAAGTCATTTTCTCACTTTAACGAATTTTGTGAGTTTACCGAGTGTTAACTGAATTCTGGAGTAAACAAGCAATAAAAGAATTATTTGATTTCAATGAAACTTCATATTTAAAACTTTATTTTCTTTACCTAGATACTATAGGGTTTATGATACTGATAAATTTTCTTACGCGTAAGTTTGTGAATCCTGTGGTCCAGTAAAAAATGCGGGGGTTCTTTTCTCGTTAGAAGATTTTACTCCTAACAATCTAAAAATCTCTTCATACTCTTCTCTTCTGTGCTCACATATCTTACGAAAACATATTTTTTTATCAAATTACCATAATCTCACTCATTACTTCTCTTCCATTCCTTCAAAAATTCTCACGACAATACCTACAATTTAAGAAAATTACGTTGTCAGGTTTTGCCCTTAGAAAAATGAAGATACAAAATTAAGAGTTAGTTTAAAATTGGATAAAATGAATTTTGTGGATAATTTAGATATTACCAATAAAAGCTAATATCATAGTGAAATTTTAAAAAAATTTACTTGAAGTAAATTATCACCATACATTAAACTTTACCAATTTCAAAAGAGGTTTGCTTGCATTCGTTCCTCTTTTAAGTAAAAATTTCAATTTTGATTTCTGCTTTGAACTAATAGGCCTCGTTTTTACTTTGTTTAGAATGAATAAATGACCAAGAAATTACTAAGAGTACAATTAAAAAGGTGATATTGGTTTACAGTTGTTAAATCAATAAATTTTTGAATATATTGTGAATGTTTTTAAGAAAACCTATTTAAGAATTCTGTTAATTTGAGTTTTATGTGATACCGTCGAGAATTGAAAGATCAATTGATGGTTGAAATAAAATCATCAATACTCTGAAGACATGTTGTAGCGACACCAACTATGAAAATCTTCTTTTCAATAATTTTTTAATGAGTTTCGAATTTTCAACAAAGGAAATTAATCTCTTTTAATCAATAGAATTCATTAAGTGATTACTCAAAGCTTTAGAGAAGATATTTTTTCCAGAGGGTTCCAAATCGCTGCGTAGTAGGCATCGCGATATTTTCTATTTCAGCATGACGTCACATGGATTGGAACTTGGAAATTCACTTTATTCAAACATTGGATAGAGTGCTTCAGTATTTGAAAAATAAATTAAAATGTTTTCATAATTACCGAAATATTATTTGAAATAATAAATTAATAAGCGGTCTGACACTTAAAGAAATCAAAAAATATATCAAAAAAGAAATCGAGAAAAGAACTTATATAATACTGATAACACTGATACAGAAAAAAAAAATCCACTGTTATTTTCATCAAATATTCCAAAATAAAATTAACTACACTCGCTTCGTTTACACTTAAGAAAAATGAAAATTAAAGAAATGAAATGCGAGCAAAGAAATTGAAAAGAAAAAAAATAGCTGATGAAGTTTGTGAGTTTTTTTTTTTTGTTATTTTGTTTTATGTGTTTTGTAATAAATCGTTATTTTAAAATTGAATGGAACTTCCATAGAAAACATTAAAAGTGTGTTAAAACATCTATAAGAAACAATTCACTGGTTTTCTGAGTCAGACTTTTTTTTTCGGAAACTATATTTTGATTTTCTACTGTCGTTTATAAAATTTATAAGCGTTCTTTTATTTAGTTCTCTTTTCATTTCGTACTGAAATATTTATAATATTATATAAAACAAAATAGAAATACCCAAGTTATTGCAAAAATTTTATATATTTTCTGTCTCCTTTACTTAACTTTGCTTTAACTTACAGAAAGTAAATTGTTTCTTAAATTGTAAAGATTTTATGATTTAATTAATTTTGAGTAACAATAATATTAAATTTCAAACGTTGATTAAGTGCTCATTTAAAGGTAGATATTTCTTTAGTTTATTGTTTTGTTTTTCCTTTAGAAGAAACTAGAAAAAAAAGTTAAATTTAGTTCTGTTTTGATTTTAGAATGAAAAATTTATAATATGAAAAAAAAGTAGTAATACGATGGTTATTGCAAAAAAATATTCAAATTTTCTGTCTCCTTTCTTTAACTTTTCTCTTACTTAAAGTAGCTATTTTTTTTTTTGTAATTTGTAAAATCTTTCTTGATTTTAATAATTTTTAGTAATAACAATATTAAAAATCATATGTTGATTTAATGCTAATATATAGGTAGACATTTCTTGAGTTAACTGTTCTTGTCTTTATTTGTAAGAAACTAGAAAAGCCATATTCCAAGAAGATACATGTGAGACAAAAGTTTGACTCTTTTTGTTTCGTATGGGTGTCTAGAAAATGCGCGCTAGTCTCTTTGCGACCCCATGCTATCTTACCCACCCCTATTTATATGGAATAATCGTCATTCTCAACTCAAACCTTGTTAATACATTGAATTTCTAATAATGGTTTTAAAAAACATTAAGTTGAGAAATTGTGAAAAATTTAAAATGTGGAGGAGAAAAAAAGAATAAGAATGGCCCGTGAGGGGATCGAACCCACGATCTTAGCGTTGTAAGTACGACGTTCTAACCAACTGAGCCATCAAAAGCAGTTGGGAAGCTTTGTAGGTTGTATTTCCAATTACAGAAAGACAAACCGGGGATATAAGGCGTCTTTCAGAGGCCTAAAAGTGTATTCAAAAATTGTTTTATTTAATGTATTTCAATTTTCAAAACACCACAATCAACCGAAAATTATCTATTTGTTTGAAATTGATATTTGTTGTGAGCGGCAAATCGGGCTGAGGTTGTTTTTCATATAGAAGCAGATTCTTCCATCTGAATATCACCATTTCTAAATGTCAAGTATATTCATTACCACAGATGCTCCGGTGCTATCAAAAAAATAGTTGATTGTGAAAAAGAGTTTTCAGTATAATCTTAGAAGGATTGAAGAAAGCCAGAGAGAAACAACATGAAGCCACAAAACATTGATTTGTTTTCATGAATATGCTATATTATAAAACCTAATAGGCTTGAGAGGGGAGACGAGTGTTCTCCTTGAAAATTTGCTGCTTTTGAAAATAAATGTAAATAATTACATGATGGTGACGATTTTATATTGATATTGTAGGAGGAATGAACTACGAAGTAAGTATGGATCAATTATTTATAATATGTTATACTGCTTTGAGACTTAGTATGAGTTTATTATTATTGTACATCTAAGATTATAAAGTTTTAGATTTAAACATTATTAATTTTTAACGTACCGGTAAATAATCATTATTCGTTTTAAGAATATATCTGAATGGAAAATTAGGTCATTTTCCCACTACAACGAATTTTACGATTTTTTTTTTTTTTTTTTTTTTTTTTACATTGTTACATATCTTTTTTTTCTCGGGAAAACAAGCATAAATAGAATTATTTGATCTCAATGAAACTTCATAATTATAACTGTATTTTGATTACCTAGATACGATAGATTTTGGTACTGACAAATTTTCTTAAGCAACTACATTTAAGTTCGTGAATCCTGTGGTCCAGTAAGAAATACGGGGTTTCTTTTCTCGTGAAGAAGATTTTTCAAAGTGTTTACTCCTAACAATCTAAAAATCTCTTATACTCTTCTCTTCTGTGCTTACATATCTTACGAAAACATTTTTTTATCAAATTATTATAATCTCAGTCAATACTTCTCTACCATTCCTTCAAAAATTCTCATGACAGTTTCTAAAATTCAAGAAAATTACAATGTAAGGTTTTGCCCTTAGAAAAATGAACATACAAAATTAAGAGTTAGTTTAGCAATTGATAAAATGAGTTTTGTGAATAAAGTGAGAGATTACCAATGTAATCTAATATCATATTGAAATTTTCAAAAAATTACTTGAAATATATTATTACCATAAATTATACTTCAACAACTTTGAAAGAGGTTTGCTTGATCTCGTTCCTCTTTTTAGTGAATTTCAATTTTGATTTCTGCTTTGAACTAATAACCCTCGTTTTTACTTTATTTGTTTAGAATGAATAAATGACCATGAAATTACTAATAGTACAAGTAAAAAGATGATATTTGTTTACAGTTGTAAAAGTAATAAATATTTGAAAATACTGTGAATGTTTTTTATAAAACATATTTAGGAATTCTGTTAATTTGAATTTTATCTGATGGCTTCAAGAATTGATGGTTGAAATAAAATCATCAATACTCTGAACCCATGTTGTAGCGACAGCAATTTTAACTGATTTCTTTTCAATAATTTTTTAATGAGTTTCGATTTTTCAACAAAGAAAATTAATCTGTTTTAAAGATTTCAATAGATTTCAATAAGTGATTATTGAAGGATTTCGAGAAGATATTTTTTCCAGATTGTTCCAAGGCGCTGCATAGTAGACAGCTCGTTATTTTCTATTTGAGCATCTTTTTTTTCAAATAATGAATAGAGTGCTTCAGTAATTGAAAAAAAAAAAAACAATTTTAAAATGTTTTCATAATTACCGAAATAATAGTTTAAATTTATTAATATATGATAATTTAATGATAATAAATTTATAAGCGGTCTGACACTGTAATAAATAAAAAAACAAATCGCAAAAAGTTACTTTGAAAATACTGATTATACTGAGACAGAAATAATAAATTTCACTATTATATTCTTAAAATATTACAAAATCTGCTTCAATTCCAATTTGCTCCAATTTGTTCCGTGCCGAAAAAACTACAAAAAGACGACAACTTTCGATGCTGAAATTGATTTAGGAACTAAAAAATGGATTCTAAAAGCGGTCAGTTATTCCTTGTATATAATCAATCCTTTGGTATTTCATTTGATATAATTAAAGTTATTCACCTTTCATCCATTATGTAGATGTTTAAATTTAATTTAATTTAGTCATAAAAAAGGAACAAAATATATTAGTTCTTTCAAGAGAAAATTTCCATCAACTTACATAATTGGTTAAGTTCGTCTGTCTGTCTGTCTGTCTGTCTGTAACTCGATATAATAAAGCTATTAAGATAGATCCAAGGTTCTCAATGGTACCATTGAATCAAGGGTACTCAAATTGGATGAAATAATAGTTCATTTTGTCATTCCATGTTGTTTCCATGAAATTTTATCCTTGGAAACTGACCTACACAACTGAAATTCTAACAAAACACACGTTCAAAACCAAATAATTTGGTAGCCACTGCATCCATTTAAATGAAATTTGGCATACTTAGTTGATTACGCTGATTTCGAAACTCAAAACGATTTTGCCATAGAAGCTTCGTTCACAAGTTAGCGTAGTATTTAGATTACAAAGGTGAGTTTTAAATTCCTTTTAGCGTTATGGGTCAAAAATATTATTTATTCTATTCTTACTTTTAGTAAAATATAGAAGGACAAACTTTAGATTTGGTGGGTATTTATTTGCCAGAGCCTGTTTTTAGTCATGGACAGTTATACGTTGCTGTTTCTCGAGCACGTCGCGCTTGCGATGTTAAAATCAAAATTCTTGACCGATTAAATCAAGGACATCTGATAGAAAGATATGATGCTGTTTTTACAAAAAATGTTTACTTTATAGATGATAGTTTGCTGCGAGATTGGTGCAGAACGCATACTTAAACTGCAAAGCGTACCAACAAGTATAGCCAAGAGCATGAAAATTTCAAAATCATTTAATGACAGATTCATAAAAATTTTGAGTTTCCAAAATTACAATACTTTTCAGTTTTACTGAAATTCACCAGCACACGTTTTACAAACGTTTCACACTTATGATAGATTCTTGTATACAGTTCTTACTATCACTAGATAATTCTTCCCAATTACTATTTTGTACACAAAAACTATGATAATATATTAACACCTTAATTATAATATTATCTACAGTTGCACAATACACTCTATGCACTTTTAATAACACTACTTAGTCGAACTATTTCAACTAACTTTACTTCCACAAAATAAAGTTCTCTTCTAATAAATTATAGTATATATAGCTAGGCCCTATATTTAGATTCAACTGTATAATAATCCATCACTTTAACTAAATGCCATTTCTTTTCACTTGTATGATTATTTATTAATCTACGACCTTCGTATTTAATAATTAGCCTTATCACTTGTATGAAAATAAAATTTACTCTCAACAATAAATTTTATCAGTGCACTAACAAATTAATGGCTTTAAATAATTACTTAACACCTGTGTGAATTTTTCCCATATCGGTTCTCACTGCTTACTTCCTCTAGTAATTATTAAATAACTAATTTAATCCACCTTGTAATTAGTTTACTATAATTTGCCCTCAGTAACAAAGTTATCTTTCAATAGAATTGTCTTCGACTAACTGCATCCAAGTTATTATTCAACTCCGTGAATACTCTTCACTAATTTCCTTCCAAAATGGAAATAGAATAAATGAACTTACAGTTTGTCGTCTTCGATGACTTTACACCTTGTGGATTAATGGGTCCGTCCTGTTGTCTTGATTGAAGCACTGATTGATTTCGTTGAACACACTGAGTAAAGTTGGAACTTCTAACTTCTTCTTTGAACACTCAGAATATGGCGCTTGGCTTTGAATCAGGCGCCTTCTCTTTCCCATAAGCCTTTGGGTTACAGCGGTGTCTTCCTTGACGGTAATAACTTCCAGGTTGGCGAACAGAATTCACTTTTCCGAAATAATTAAAGTCCAAATCCTTTCTCACTAAATAATCCCCGCTTAGGTTTAAGTCTCTAAATTCTTCTATTAATTCTAATCTCGAATTCAGTAATACTATCTTCCTTCCGGGCTTCAGGACTAATCTCTCCTTCGGTGATAGGATTGGTTTCGGGTTTTAGTTGCCTTCTAAGTTGCCGATATCGTTCCTGACTTCGCGTTCTCCCCTTAGCAATGGAACTTCTTACTTTTGGTCTTCTTAGAATAATTATCCTGTCTTCTATTCTTCTTAACTTCACTTCCAATAGTATTTGGAATCTTCTTAACTTCTTAATTTCGGGTAGAATATAATCGAACTCTCCCTTAACATTCATCTATTGAGAAATGCTTATCACAATGGACTATTCCAGTTCACTTTCTTCTAATGGCATGCACTCTCCTTACTGACTTTGCACTGACAGTCATTTAATTTCTTAAATATAAGTTGAATTGGACTCACTTATAAATCCAATAGCTCCACTTGTCTTGTCCTTAATCGTGCTTCAACTAAACTTGACTTCAACTTAAATCTTCTTAATTTATCCGAGTCTGAATACAAACAGTTCTCCTTCTGTTCTTCCATTCGACTTTCTTTCTCAGTCGACTCGAACTCACAGACTAGTTGCACCTGAAAGTCACAGTCTTCGATTTGGACTGTTCTCACCTCTAACGGCTACTCATTTATCTAGTCTGCTTCCTACCAGGTGTCACTTCTTTACTCGACTTCTCTCAGTCTACTGTCTGTCTCTGTCATCCATATTACTCAGATTGATTGAGGCAGAGAGTCTCCTTATGACGTCTCCCCTTCCGCTATGCAATAAACTAATTTACATATTTAAATTATCTTCAATTGAGTCTATCTCAATTGGAAAAAAAAAAATTTCTTTTCAAGCCGTTATTATTTTACTTAATCTCACTTCAACTAATTAAATTATTTACTTTGGCAATAATTTAATATCTCCAACATAGTTGATAGTAAATGATTTTTCTGATTCTTTAAAGCCTGTGTCGTCCGAAAGGCTGTCCTGCTAGTTTGTAAATAATGTAGGGTTTTAGTCTTTTTTTGTTATTTAAATTTTGAAAAACAACCAAAAGAAAATAATAAATTCAAATTTCAAGAAGAAACCTATAAATTTTCTTTTATTTAGTTCTGTTTTCATTTTGTAATGAACTATTTATAATATTATATGAAATTAAGTAGAAATACATTAGTTATTGCAAAGTTTTTAAATATTTTCTGCCTCCTTTCTTTAACTTTACTATAAGCTTTACTTTAAGTAAATATTTTATTTCTTAATTTGTACAAAATTTTTGATTTAATCAATTTGGAGTAATAATAATATTAAATTTCATATGTTGATTAAATGCTCATATAAAGGTAGACATTTCTTGAGTTTACTGTTCTTGTTTTTCCTTAATATTTAATAAAAGTTTGACTCACTTTGTTTCATATAATGTTTGTTTTGTTTCTAGATCTTGTAAATATTCCACAAGTACATTCGTATCGATTGAAAATAATATTTTACGTTCACTGAATTTCATTGATTTTATTAATTAAGCCGTAAACCTGATTAGATTTGATAAGAACTTTTGTACAGAAATTATTATACAATTACGACTAGTTGGACTCCACCACTATGCGAACTCCACCATTATCGATGGATTTCATGATATCTTCAATCAAGTTTGCTAGGACATACAACCTGAAGTTAAAAAAGAACAAGATTATCTGCTATCCCTTATCTCTACATAAATTCGAAGCGCTCCAACGGATAAGTTTGTACTTCTGTATTTCGTAAACCCACTTTTGCAGGTATCACCCTGAATTTTAACTTAATATGCCTCTATCCGTTAAAATCAATGTAATAACCATGCTAGTTTACAGAAATTTTCAATTATCAAGTTTCCCACAGCTTATGAACAAGAGCTCACTAATATCAGACGCATGTTAATAGATAATGATTCTCCAATAGATAATAATAAATAATGATGATCCGTTTATTTCTAGTCATTTTAAAAATACCATCAATCGTCATCACAACACTCACGCGAGCAGCAATGGTAAGAACTTTTATGTCCATTACATACCATCCTCATGCATTTCCGCAACTGACGTGAGTAAATTACGCAAACCCCACAACATTTTCATTACAGCTGCGGCCAGATCTACTATTGCAGCGAACTTTAATACTACGCAGAAACGAAATACTTCTAATGTAGTGGTCGTGTATGCTCTTCGATATCTGCAACATAACTGCTCCTGCATATGGGAGACCCGTAGGGCGATCACCGATCGGGTTGTCGAGCACAGGAGGGCATACACTACTAGAAATGAAATGTATCTTACATACAGGCACGCCAGCGCCAACTCTCATGGCGTAAATTTTTCAGAAGCGTTGCCACGATCTTTACTACTATGTGGCCTGTCGATTTGTTTCCGTTCTAGCAAACTTCAGCCATTTCTATATGGTTCCTGTTTTCGCCACTAGAGCTGTTTTATCATCACACTCAGCATGCAAGAGAAGTCCTACTACTGTTACTTCTTGTTTAAGTTTATGTATAAATACCTCGACTTCTTGCGTTAATGTTACTTGATAATACCGTCTCTCGAAAATGAGACTAGTCGTAATTGTATATAATAAATTTTTGTATAAAAGTTCTTATCAAATCTGGTCTACGGCGTAATTAACGATATCTACATTTCTATTAGTAAAGAAAATAAGTTTACAGAAAATAATTAACATACTTTTCGGAACAAACAAAAATAATAAATAATAAATAAATAATAAACAAAAATCAAGATAAAAGAATTTAGTTAACAGGCCAAAAAAACCTGATAGAAAACCAGTTCTATCAAAGAATAGTGAATCAAAATGCAGAGGAAAAGTTTAGACTATTTTTTTTTAGTTCTCATGAGGATCTTCTTATTTCGATTCTCCCATGGTAGCTCATGAACAAAGCATATATTTTTTTAATTAGGAGTTAAAGGCGGGCGGGCGTCGGGCTGACCTCCCGACCTCAACCTAGTCCCGTTGGTCAAGTAACGCCGGGACCTTACCTCCCGCGAGCCCTTGGGCCTGCATAGGCCTGTCGTGGCATCCTTTAACTTTAACTTTAACTTTATTACTTCACTTAATGCGACTGTAGAGGAAGAAAATATATAAGTATATAAAAATGTATATATGAAACAAAATGGACATCCATCCGCCTATATTATCGATTTGTAATTTAATTCAGCAAGGTAATTAAATACTTCAAAATACAATGTTCCTTCGATAATAATGAACAGATATTGTTCAACTATCGAGAAACCATTCTCGGAAATCACTATAAATTAACCATTATCACTATAAATAACAACAAAAACTTAAATAAAATATTTGAAATTTATTTTTCCTACAACTACTTTTGATCCTGCTATTTATGTCTATTCAAAATTTAGGACGACAAATATAACTTCTTTTACTTCGTGGCTTCTTTTTTACTATTCTATAAACGAAACAAGATATGGACAGCTTCGCAACGGCTTCTGAGTAACCTTTACTTTAGAATAGACTGTGCCGGGGTGAACTAGGAAATGTGCGATCTAGTCTCTTTGCGACCCAATGCTATCTTACCCACCCCTATTTATGCGAAATTATCGTCATTCTTAACTCCAACCTTGTTAATACATTGAATTCCTAGTAATGATTTAAAAAAACCTTAAGTTGAGAAACTGTGAAAAGATTTGAAACGGGGAGAACAAAAAATAACGAATAAGAATGGCCCATGAGGTGTTCGAACCCACGCACTTTCCGTTATTAGCACTACGCTGTAACCAACTGAGCTAACTGAAGCCGTTGCGAATCGTTGTGGGATATGTTTCCACATTCCGAGAGAGAAACCGCGATATAATGCGTCTTTCAGAAGCCTATAAGTGTATTTAAAAATTGTTTTATTTAGTGAACATATAAATTAACGACACACTTAAAATAATTAAATAAAGTTAAAAAGTGAAAAACTGTGACATGTTTCGATTAGCTTCCGCTAATCATCTTCGGACGGAATGTAGGAGAAGGAATTATTCCGCCAATATATGGCTTCATCCAAAAATTCATGGCTCCACTTATCAAGGTAAACCAATCGTTGTGAAGCTCACAAGTCAAGTGCCATTATACCGTCAGAGGGGGGAGGACCGAGAATATTTAAAATTGAATACCTTAATGAAAAATATTTTCAACAGAGACCTTGGTATTGTACGATTTAAGCTTCAAAATAAAAAATGATTCGATAAGTTTTCTTAGATAGTGATCATTCTGTCTGGCGACAATTTTAACATTATCCATATCTATTTCGTGACGAAATTTATGAACATAATCGGCCGAATTGTATCTAAAATGACGCTTGCTAATTGCCTTTTCGTGCTCTTTTAGTCGTTTCCGTAAAGGCCCATATGTTTCTCCAAAATAGATGCAGGAATGATTTTTACAAGGGATGGCATAGACGCAACTGTTCTTATTAACAAATGAGGAATCATCCAAACCCTCAGAACCCCCATTGATAAAATTTGCTACACTAAAGCCCGTGGCTGCTACCACACAATTCCATAGTTCCTTAATATTCGGGCAATAGGACAAATGGAACAAATGGAATGCTTTAAAAAATCTTAAGCTTGATTTGACTAAAATTACTTGGATTATAAATCTTATTTAGAGTGTTCTTAAACATTAAATTAATAAATTTTCTTTGTAACCATTATTTAAAGCTATTTCCTTAATTTTTTAAAGTTCTTCTTCAAACAATATGTAATCATAAATCAAAAAAGCTCTTCTATTTGCCCATATAAATGCATTCTTTTTCAAACTATTGGATACTGCAGATTTTGCGTTTATCATAATATCTGCATTATGTTTTTTTCGAAACACCGAGGTTTGAATGCTGCTGCCAACTCTTTTTATATTCACGTCTAAAAATGCGAAGGACGCATTTTTTTCTTCCTCATGAGTGAATTGAATTTCTTTATTTATCTGATTAAACCATTGAACAACCTGATTCGCACTCTTTGAACTTTTAATAATTAAAAATGCATCATCCCTGAATCGTCGATAAAATACATTTGACGAGTTCAACTCCGGAATAGCCATTGCTTTCATATCAATAAAGGCCATGATTAGAGGAAGCTAATCGAAACATGTTACGGTTTTTAACTTTTTAACTTTATTTAATTATTTTAAGTGTGTCGTTAATTTTAATTTTCACTATTATTATAAGTTCACACACGTAAAAAAAAATTTAACCATTATTTTATTTATTTTATTTCAATTTCCAAAACACCAAAATCAACCGAAAATTACAGTGGAACCCCGCCATTCGTCCGCCTCGCTACTCGTACAACTCGTTATTCGTCCAACTTTTTCAAGTAAAATTGAACTCGCCATTCGTATGCTTGCTCGCGATTCGGACAACGGGACCTTGTTACTGGCCGCCCCACGCGGTCATTTCAGTTCAGTCTCGTGCTAGCTTTCGTATGCTACGAATCATCCACGCAAGCTTCATGAAACTTTGTGCTATTTTATGTTATTTTTTGTTATTTTTATTAAAAATAGTGCAGCCACGGGTCTAAAAAAGATTACTGATTCAACCAAGCCTAAAAGCAAAGCAGTGAGAACGACAATTGAATTGAAAAAAGAACGTTGCGAAGTTTGAAAGTGGAACTCGCGTCTCTGACCTGGCAACTCAGTATGGCATGGCGAAATTAACCATATCGTCTATACTGAAAAAGAAAGACATAATAAGAGAGCAGGCCCGGATTTCCGCCTAGGCCTAGAAGACCCGGGCCTAGGGGCCCAGCCAGCAGAGGGGCCCCGCCATATTGGATTTTTTTGGGTTATTGAATTAGAGATTTCGTTTCTTTTTTTTTTTTGGATTTTGAAAGGTAGATTCCGCATTTTTTTTGGTTGTAGATTTTCGGGATGGGATTTGTTTTCATGAATATGTTAATAATATAAAACCTTCACCATCGCTCAAAATAAACGTAGTTATTTACATTTATTTTGAGTGATGGTGAAGATTTTATAGAGATACTAGACGGGTACCGTCGCTTCGCTCCGGAACCGTTGCATATATAGCTTTAAAAATTTTTTTATTTATTTAACAAATTATGATTGAGATCGGAGAATATACGACTTCCCAGCCCATTGTGGCCTTCTCCGCTTAACTCAGGTGTATTGCGGGTTGGAACCACCACACATTTCATGGTCAGTTTGCCAAATTATTCCCTATCCCGTGGGAATTTCGAAAAATCCGGCCTTATTCCTTGTCGACATCATAAAGGGAACTTCTGTGCAAAATATCAGCTTTCTAGGTCCAAGGGTTTGGGGTGGGCGTTGATGAGTCAGTCAGCGAGGGAGTCAGGAAATTTTTCTTTTTATATAGGTAGATTTTTATGAATTTTGTTTTGTTAAACTCATTGATTAGTTCTTCATAGATTATATTTGGATCTGTTATTTTCTCCTTTTCAACTCTTATTATCCGAGATTCATTCTTTATACATTATTCCTTGAGTTTCGATATCATGCTTATTTATGAAAATATGATCTACATTTGTCTTCGTATTTCCATGAATTGTACAGTTGTTTCTTTTTGTTCGGTAAAAACGATTTTTGAAACCATTACTGCACACAAGTTTTAGATATTTCTGTAGGCTAATGCATTGTTTTTAATCATTTTGAAAAGATCTAAATTTACGTCGCCAATTAGTATAGTTGGACAGTCGTTAATATATTTTCATTTTTTATGAATAGATTCTCTAATTCTTCAGTAAATTTACCTTTCTTTGTGTTTTATTGGATTATATAGGGCTGTGTTTGATAACACAAATACATTTTTGATACCAAACATATTAGGTTTTATTACTCTGGAACCCTTTCATATATAGTATTCAAAAAACAAACTTTATTTATATAGCAAATTAATGTTGTGATCGTCGGAGAATATATCACTTCGCAGCCCGTTGTAGGGCTTCTCCGAATAACTTGGATGTATTGTGGGTCGGCGTCACATATCGAAAATTCACATTTTTGCATGTATCTTTCAAACGCTGGACCGTTTGTGAATAAGTGATACATCGTTCGATAGAACTTTCAAATACCAACATTTTCTCAATATAATGTTCTCTTCTATTTTTTATACTTTTCGTTTAAATTGAGAAAAAGTCAAAATTTGACCCTTTAAAAGGCGCCATTTTGGAAACCAAAAACTTTTTTCGAAAAATTTTTGTAGAATTTTGTTCGTCCTAAAAAGATCTACATTTTATCCATGTAAATGATCAATCTATCTCTTATAGTTTGCTCACAAAATTGGAAAAACTTATAGTCTTATGACAGACAGAATAACGCTTTTGTAATATAAGATTGTAAGAGAAATGAAGAACGAAGTATATATGGATCATAGAATGTTAAAATTAAGCTACCGCACAAAACTATAATAAAAATTACAAAATAAAAAAGCAATTAAGCTCACAATCATTTCGCCAGCGCAAAGGCATGGCATCTTCAGGTGAATGCACA
>JAFIDM010093002.1:0-14383 GCA_023159025.1 Thereuonema tuberculata
TTAATAAAGGTTTTCTTTTCGTTTTTTCCTTCTTTCTTTTTTTTTTTTCTTGTCTTTTTCTTTCTTTATTTTTGGATTTGGGGGAGGGCTTTAGTTCACCCCCCCCTCCGGATGCGCCACTGGTCGAACCATAGAAGATTAGAGCCAAAACAATAGATTTTTATTTTAAATAATGGATATTAATCCGTTTAGTAATCCTAAAATACCTCCAACAGCTACAAAGTTATTAAAATTAAGTGGATTCAGGCTGTTTAAGTATTTGAGGATTTAATTCTTTTTTTTTTTCAGAAAATGAAAACAATTTTTATAATTTCTAAAATGAATCTCAATCTCTACAATATATTCAGCATATATTGAAATTAGAAATAACAAGGAGTATTTTCGTTTGCATTATTTTCACGATTAAAAAAAAACAAAACTAGATTTTAAGGAAGTAGACTTCGAGTTGTTTCAAGAACTTCTTGTTTAATTGATGATTGGCAAAATTTTAATTACATTAATTTATTCTATTACTTTTTTTTTATTTGTTTTATTTTTATTTTTCTGTCTAAAAAGAATGCAATTTCCTATTCAATAGTAAACATTTTAAGAAGTTTGAAAGATTAAAAATACGATTTATGGAAGAATTTCACTCTTTCCTTACGGCATTCATTTTCAACAAGGCTTTGGCGAAAATTGTAGAATAAATAAATAAACGTAAATAAACAGAAAATGGATCGAGATGATAGTTCCTTTGTGTACGGATAGGAGTCTTTCTTTTCCTGCTTGATACTCTTCGAAAACGGATGTAGAATTCCCTTTAATAGAGACCGGATTCTTTTATTGACGTTAAAGGATGGTAAACGTCGAACTGGCCTTACTGAGAATCGATGGAGTCTACACCTCCCCTAGCTTCCATGGATCCGCAGCGGCCTCCTTAAGAAGACCTTTAACTTTAAATTTTTGATAAATAAATAAAGCTATACAAGTATTATTTCTTGTATGTTGAGTGTTTGTAGTAGATATTATTTCTTGTATGTAAGTTGTTTATAAGTATTTTTTTTTCTTGTACGAAAAACTTAGCAGCAGTTATATTATAATTCTTGGTGTAAGTGTTTTTCCAGGGAAAAAAAAGGCAGGGAATCAATGACTGACTCTTTGAAAATTTAGAAATAACGCCAAAAGTGAATGGTTAATTTATTTAAATGTTTTCACTGCCTCTTATACGATTTTATCAAGAAAATAAATTATCTAATATGCAGTGCTCACAAAATTTAGGGGATATTGCGAAATGAATATAATACATCCAAAAAACAGAGGCATTTGAGTTTATTTATTAAAGAATATCATCAGAGAAGCAAATGACATGAAAATGGAAATTGTCTGAATTTGCAAATGAGGTGCAGAATCTGGGGGCACGGCAGTGCCCCCGCCAAGACGAGCCGAAGGCAGGAAGGGCACTACGTACCTTTTCTGGAAGTGTTTCGTCGTATTTTCGAACCCTCATAGCTTCGGCCTAGATAATACTAGAGAGCTCAAATTTTCAGGATATGATGCAGTTACCAGACTAATGAAATACGCTAAGTTTCATTTATTTAGCTTTTATACTTTGGATTTTATTAATACCTAAAATACGTCGATTCTGTCACTCACTGACTGACTAACTGACTGACTCATGATCATCAAAACCTCTAGGGTACTTCCTGAAGTCCTAGAAAGCTGAAATTTGGTATGCAGGCTAGGATTAGCACACAAACAACAAAAAAATTAAGAAATCCGTAACTTTCACATTTCAACCCCTCATAAAGGGGGGGGGGGGTCTGGTTATGTATTATCGAACCCTCATAGCTTCGGCCTGGATAATACTTGAGAGCTCAAATTTTCAGGATAAGATGCAGTTACCATACTAATGAAATACTCTAAGTTTCATTTATCTAGCTTTTATACTTTGGATTTTATTAAGATCTGAAATACGTCGTACCCTCAATGCTTCGGCCTAAATATTACTGTGTAATAATGTGATTTCTTCCAAAGTGCAAACAGCTTGTATATACAAGTTGACCAATAGAAAAACAGAAAAGTAGGGTATTGAATAAAAAATCCATTTTCTAAATAATCTTAAAACTAAATTTAGTTGTAATAGATAATCCCACCCAAAACATTTCATATAAAATAAGTTGCCAAGACTCACATGCTCATAACACTTTCACTGTTAAAAAGTTATCAGATCTCATCTTACAAAAAGAAATGAAATCCCACTCAAAACATTTCATGTAAAATAAGGGGTTGCCAAGACTCGCATGCTCATAACGCTTTCACTGTTAAAAAGTTATCAGATCTCATCCTACAAAAAGAAATGAAATCCCACCCAAAACACTTCGTGTAAAATAAGTTGCCAAGACTCACATGTCATAATGCTTTCACTGTTAAAAAGATATGAGATCTCATGTAGAGCCAAGCCCCTAACTCTACGAGGCCTAACTCTACAAGCCCTAACTCTAAAAACCCTATATCTTGGTCAAAAAGTATGGCTTGGCCGTTTCATGGAACTATTTCATCTCACCCAAAACATTTCATGTAAAATACGTTGCCAAGATGCTCATAACGCTTTCACTATTAAAAAGTTATCAGATCTCATATAGTGCCAATCCCCTCACTATACATGCCTAACTCTAAAAACTCTACTATCTTGGTCAAAAAGTGTGCCTTGGCATACTCCATATCCTTTACATAACTCCATGGGATTGTCTGTGTGACAGCCACGAAACGGCCAAGCCATACTTTTTGACCAAGATATAGGGTTTTTAGAGTTAGGGCTTGTAGAGTTAGGCCTCGTAGAGTTAGGGGCTTGGCTCTACATGAGATCTCATATCTTTTTAACAGTGAAAGCATTATGACATGTGAGTCTTGGCAGCTTATTTTACACGAAGTGTTTTGGGTGGGATCCATTTATCGGGATTGAACAGAAAGTGACACATGGACTAGGGTTAACATTCGCATGTCAAACGTGAAAAATGTGTCGCACATTGACTATTCAGTAGGGTGTATGGTCACCTGAGACTGCTACAACACACTAACAGCGATGAGGCATGAAGAGGATCAAATTATTCAGCAGTTCCTGTAAGATTCGTAACCACTCGCGCGTCAGGGCAACTTCCTGCTGAGGTGACTGGCAATTCGTTATGGGACGAATTATGGGAGGTGACTGGCAATTCGTTTTCCTAGTGCATACCAAAGGTTTTTGATGGGATTCAGGTCTGGAGAACGTGAAGGCCAGTCCATGCCCTCGATTCCAGCCTCTTGCAGCATGTTGTTGAGGAGATGTGTACGGGTGGGGGCGTGCATTATCGTCCATAAAAAGAAAGTTGGCCCCAACTGCTCCAGCGTAGGGTACCACTATAGTCTGCAGAATTTCATCCTTACAGCATTCACCGTTCCATTTCTAACAAAATGGAGGTGGTCGTACCAACCTCCATTTCATTAGATGATGCCTGCCCACACCATAATTCCACCTGCACCAAAGGAATGTCTTTCTTGCACGAAACGTGGATTCTCACGTGTTCCACGTTCACGCCAGATCAGGGCCCGACGATTGTCAGGTTGCAGGCTGAATCTTGACTCGTCACTGAAGAGAACCGTGGACCACTCTTCACGGGTCCAAGGAAGATGCCCTCCTCCATGATTTCAGCCCTTCTGTAGGTTCTGCTATGTTAACGGAATGCATACCATTGGTCGCCAGACATACAGTCCACCGTGACAGAGTCGATTTCTCACGGTCTGAGTACACAACCGTCGTCCAGTAGCAGCGAGAAACTGTCCTCGCAGCTCAATCGCTCTGCTTCGCCGGTTCCTTAGTGCTATTAGCGTCAAGTAGCGATCATCTCTTGCAGTGGTGGCACGTGGGCGGCCCTGCCCTGGTCCTTTCGTACTGTGCCAGTCTCTCTGAAGCGATTCTAGAGTCTGCTAATCACGCTTTGGGAGGTTCCAACCGCTGCTGCCAATGTCATCTGTGTTTGGCCAGCCTCAAGACACCCTATGACTCTCCATGCTTCAGATTCGGGTAAATCATGTTGCAGCGGACACTCAACGATTCAGGTAACACTCAACGATTCTGCTACTTGTTGTTGATCCACGAAAGTGGAGATAACCCAGCAGCGCCAGCCTTTTTTATATATAGGGTTGTGGGCAAACATGCAAATTAACGCTTTGCATCACATTTGCATATTTAGACAACTTCCATTTTCGTGTTATTTGCTTCTCTGGATGATGTTCTTTAATAAACAAACTGAAATGCCTCTGTTTTTTGGATGTATTATATTCATTTCTTAAAATCTCCTAAATTTTGTGAGCTATGTAGAAGGGAATTATGAAAAACAAAAGTTTTCTCACGGCCTTGTTCTTAATAGTATCTTAACAATATTTGGAATGAATTTTTAAGAAGCTGATTTTTTTTGTGAAGATGTGTATAATGTCGCTCTGTAAAACATAGTCACACATTGTCTTATTCGTGCGGGATTCCAGATGAAAACTAAACTTGACTGAATGGCTCCTGTCAAAATTTAAAAAGACTGTAGAAAAACATTCTTACAATGAACCTGAAAAATACTATCAGTTAAAAACTATAAATTGATGCAAAGCGTAATAAAATTTCAATATAAAGAAATAATCAAAACAAGGTAATGATCTACCAGAAAATGAATGTTTATGAAGATATATGAATAATAATATAGTCAGTTTGTAATAACAAACATGTTTACGAACTCACGTTTGCTCCAGTGTAGGCAGCATTTTATCTGTTGTCCGGATAAATTCCTGGAAAAGATAAGTCAAACTATTATGTAATTCTCCTAGGCTCTCTTGAATCTCAGTTGTACATAATTCTAAGTTAAATCTAACTGCCCTGCAGTAAATCGTCCCTTTCAATCGCAGACATAAAAAAATAGAGAACAGATTAGTATTTTCAAATGGAGCCCGGAAGATAAGGACCACTGCTACGTAAAGTTCGACTATCAGGCATCAAATAAACAGATCGATTAAATTAGAATCCTTTGACGTCCTATTCACAGATGCAGGTATTCAAGAAAAATAAAGTACATTTTAAATATTTCGACTTAAATGAGAATTAGTTTCACTTTTATAAATTGCAATTTTTTTTTTTTTTTTTTTAAGACGTTTTGAATAAATTATTTTTGTGCTTGTAATAAATTTTAGAATTGCGGGAAATTTTACTTATCTATCATTAACTTTTTTTTTTTTGATCAAATGTCATTTTTATAAACAAAGAAATTTTATACAAAAACTCAAGTTGTGTCTCTCAAAAAAATTTTACTTTTGAAAAAGACGTCATTACATGGATTTCACTCGTGGTTTTTCCTTCAGTCTCTTCTGAATTCAACGACATTTGTTCAGTTATAGCAATGCTATATTCTGTGCGAGATTTGAATCTCTATGGATAATTCTGCCTCACGAGTTCTGTGTATCTTCCCTCGCTGTGTTAGCTCCGAAATTGAAATGCTGAACAGTCCACTATCGATTCCAAGGCTCTTTACAGCTTAGCTTGCAGTATCGTTCGTAATATCCCTCTGACGCAGACTTACATCTTTACAGCCGATCCGACTTCCAAGTAAATTATTTGCATATCTTGATATGCGCGATACAATGCCTATACAGTACAGCGTCGGAACATTTCCTTACGAAATAGATGGTGCAGTTAAAAAAAATCAATAAATAAAAAAAAAGAAATCTAAAATAGACATTCGTCGACATTCAAACTGGGAGTCACTGTTGTTTATAACACCTTCCTGATCAATATTCTCTGTAAGCTTTAATCTGATATCATATGGTAGTACAGTATTAGCACACAGTATTAGCATTAAAGGGTGAGGAACATGATAATCGATAGAAGTGGGGCATTCTGATATATGGTAACAATTGGTTACTATTGTTCTCATTGGAAACGTCGTGGTAAAGGTTAATCAGAATTAAGACTGACAGTATAGTTGTAAGTGAATAATGGAAACGTAGTCTTTGGTGGACTAATTATTTACCAACGATTATGGACTATCTAGTAGTGAGTTTTCTTAATTTGAACTGGTCAGTTCCTATCTACAATCAGCAAAATCAGAGATGCTTGCATTTGTGGCCTGGTTATAGAGAATCAATCAGTTTTACCTGAAGTATAATAAAGCTGATAAATGCAATTCTTCCTTAAACAAAGATGCTCCTGTAGTAAAAAGAGACAGTAGTGTTCGAGTTTAATTGGTTTACAACAATTCATGTTGTAAGTTAAAAACAAATTACTTATTAACATACAACAGATTAGATTAACGTAGTTACCAAAATGTAGAAAAAGTAATAACACTAGCATGATTGGAAGAAATAAAAAAAAGGTAAACACAAAAAAGTTTTAAACATGATTACAAATCAAATCTGTGCGTCCGTTCTTTCATCTTTTTGTGATCAAGAAAATCCAAAATTTGAGATGGAAACAGTGACCCCTCAAAAACTAAAAACAAGAACAAAAACTAATAGTTCATGCCTTTTGTGTCCAGCGGGCTAAGGTAATTATTCTATATTGGTTATAGCGTTTTTTTCTATTATTGTTTGTTTTTTGCCGGGTCCCACTTCCGAGAGCGGGAGAAGGAACCATAGGTTTTCACGCGTTCTGAGTTTGATCATCGAGGCTAATTCTGGCTGATGAGTCCTAATAAGGACGAAACAGCTGTCCCAGATTGCTGTCGATGATGGCTCAATGCGTGAAAGCAAACGGATTTGTACATTCTCTATTTTTTTCCGTTTTCAAGCCTTAGGATAAAAGATTTATGTACAAATTGCAATCACAAATAAAAATAGAAGCCCAAAATCCGCTAATAAGCGCATCCTTAAAAATCTTTTCTTACGATTATTTAATAAATATTCTCGTACGCAGATAATATTTTAATGACAGACTTACATTAAAGAGAGGCTCTTATTAATTCGATGTAAATTTGAATGGAAGAAAAAAAAAAAAAACGTTAATATCAACAATACTATTCAGGAATTGTAACATTAGGGATGTATTAAGTTCATTTCCATTACATTACATGGACTTCTCTTGCTTCTAGTGCAGTGTCATAGAAAACAATAACTACTTTAACGATGAAAACAACTGATTTCAGTTGCCAGTTATTTTGAAAGAAAGAAAATAACTCTTTTATCACTCCTTCTATGTATGTATGACGCAATGAGAGAAGAACCAGAGAAAAAAAAATAACTCATTAATTTTAGCCTATTAGATTAAAATTTAAAGTTCAATGTTCATTTTTAGCCTACTAGAAGCATAGGCCAGACGAGCATTAGATGTAGAAGCTCGCCCTCAGCGAAGAACTGAGGAGTCGTTAGAGACATTTCTCGACATGAATGAAGAAATTAAAACTGACGGACAAATACTATATCGCCATTAAAAACTATCACATTGTTATCCCCTCATTGTTGACGGGAAGTATATACTAGTAAGTAAAACAACATGGTAATAAGTAATACTACTTTGGGCTTTCTAGGACAGTATTTTATCATGTTTTAAACTATAAAAGAAACCATATTGAAATTGTAATAGTATAATAAAAATTTTAAAAAAAATGTGAAAAAGCAAATTCTTAGATAAACGATTTTATTAAAGGATAAGAAAATCCAATTACATTTCGTTCTTCAAAAGAGCATGTTCCTGCTTCAAGAAGTTGTTGAGAAAGTCACTGTCATCCATATTTATAAAAGAAAACATTGTTTTTTTTCTGCCCGCTACTTCTCCGAAAGCATAAGATACAGAAATACAAATAAAATACAATAAATGTTAGGTATAGGCCGCGCGGTTGACGATGTCGCTAAGACACTGGCCTCTCACCTCTGAGTCCTGGGTTTTGTTCTCATGTGGGTTTCATTGATGGTGGCGATCCACACTGGGCAGGTTTTCCCGGGGTTCTCCCGTTTCCCCTGCATTTCTCACCATCCTTTCTCAGTCTTTCTCTCCGTCTGTCCTTCTTTCCGTGGGATGGTACAAAAGATCTTTCAGGTCGACGTGCTCGGCAGTCATGCCACCCACTTTCAGTTAATCTAATCTAGGTATACTATTGAGGATGCCTACATTTCATGTTTCATCGACGTGGGTCAACCGTAAGTCACGTGAGGTGAGGTCAAAGACTAAACCGTTCATTTTTGGTTGGCTTCCCTGCCACACACAGATTCAACGGACACGTGGCCTTGGATTCCTAAAATCATTTTCTCACTCAGCAGGGAAGCCACTAAAACATGGTTTGCTAGTTTAGATATTAACGAAATGCATTAATTCTTATCAAAGAAAAATATGTGGAAACTACTTAGCAATTAAAGTCAGTAAAATATTACACACAAGTTGAGCCAATGTTACAGTTTAAAACTAAAATTATAAAGAATGCTACTAGTTTCGTCTGCAGTTGCAGACATCGTAAGGCACTACAACATTAAACACTGGTTTTTACATGGGAAGCGAGGAGAGTAATAATTGTTACTTTTATTGTTAATTTTTACTCCTTACCATAATTCCACTCTTCCAGCATTTTGCCAACTCGCTAACCATTACTCGCATATTTCCCCATCCTTTCTCACAATCACATTCCCTTTCTACTGAATGGAAATTCTCCCCTCATTGTCGGCAGCATGTGACTGCATCCCTCCAATCATTTCCAATTATTACTCTCCTCGCTGCCCATGGAAAAACCAGTGTTTAATATTTTAGTGCCTTATGATGTCTGCAACTGCAGACGAAACTAGCAGCATTCTTTATAATTTTAGTTTTAAACTGTAACATTTGCTCAACTTGTGTGTAATCTTTTACTGGTTTTAATTTTAATGAACCACGTTAAAACGCCCTTCATAATTAGCAATTACCTTACTGTAAAATAGTTAGATGAAAAATCGAATTTTTAAAGGAGGCAGAAAACCACTTTTTAATTAATCGCGATAATTAAAGAACAGTCAGTACAATGATACTAAATCCTTATTAAATATGTTTCGTCGCCACAACCACAATAATTCACAAACTACTTAACTTGGAAAGCTAGAACTTAAATGATAGGTGGATACAACTCAAAAGTGATCTCCCTATTGATTTTTGACACAAGTTGGACCCGTAGATGAGAAACTTAATCGTTAAAAATCACCGTATTATGCTTTTACAATAAACAAAGAATTATCAAGAAGGCTGAAATTAATTGGTAAATTTAGACAATTCACTGCTTACATACTTTAGCGTGTCGCTATGAGTATTCGATAGTTGGTACGCCAACTGTCTTTGTTATTTTTCTTTTCCTGTACAACGTCGAAACGAGCTTCTAAGTAATTAACATATTTTAAATTCATTTTCAGTTACCTCTAGTCCTTGTATTTAATTAAATGTAAATGTATAATTCGGTTACATTGAATTCCCTTTTTAATTAGTTGTGACCTATTACGTTATTCATTGATTTCTAATTAATCGTGATTAATAAATATCGTGTTTTGCCGAATAAAACAGAAACTGATTAAGTCTTCCAAATAATCATCACCTGATCATTTCTGTCATAATAACGGTATTACATATTCGATTTATTCAAATCCAACAACAGAACTATTTTCCAATCACTTTTATAGTGAAATAATTCATTAGAGATAATGAAATTCTTTAAACGAAGATAAATTAAAGCATTGGTACTCAACGTTTCTTTCAACCGAGTTATAAATGACAACCTATGCTCATCTCATTTTTGTGAAGTAAAATTTCTAATGTTAATAACCTTTTTTATAAATTTAATTTTTTAAAAGGCAATGAACATCTTTGTAAACCAACCATTTGATTTCACTCTGCCCAATTATCTTCCTTTTTGTTTTAAATTCTGGCTTAAAAACAAAAACAAAAAAATAACTTTTATTTTCTATCATAGCCCTCCAAGTAGAGGATATGTAAAATCTTCTATGCACAGAGCTATCTAATATGTACAGAGCTTCCCTGAACTAAATAATTGAATTTTTCAATAAACACAGATATATATATATATATATATTCATTATGAATAAAAATTCCAACTACAAAATCTTTTTTATCATTGCTATATTTCACAGGTAAAACTTAATCCTGCTTCTTCAGGCTTAAAATACATAGAATAATTGTAACAAATATGTTTGTTATAATTATTCTATGTATTTTAAGCCTGAAGAAGCAGGATTAAGTTTTATCTGCGAAATATAGCAATGATGAAAAAGATTTTGTAGTCGGAATTTTTATTCATAATTGAATTTTTCATTGGATTTATTTCGATCTGTAGTGTGTAACATAAAATACAATTAATAGAGAATGTAACGTTCTAATAAAACGTAAAAAGATAACCAAGGAAGGCACAAATGAAACTAAAAAGATTTCGCATCTCGAGTTATCACCGGCCATTTCGTCCTCTTTAGAACTCATCACCCAGACAAACTCCACCGGTGACAGGCTCAGAAGGTGCAAAACGTTAAGGATCCCACTTAAGGTTAAAGTCAGGGATTTGACACTCGTTGAATTATTGTTTAATTTCTTTTTCTTTCCCACTTTTGGAAGCGAGAATGGGATCGTTAACCTTTTGCATCTGCTCAGCCTGGCATTGGTGGAATTTGTCTGGCTGACAAGTTCTAAAGAGGACGGTGATAACTCAGGGTGTGAAATCTTTTTAGTTTCATTTTGTGCCTTCCTTGGTTAACTTTTTAAGAAAATACAATTATCGCTCAAACATTAATATCAAAAAAAAAAAATATTATTTACTTTTCTTAAATTCTTTGTTGTCCACCATTATCCACTTTTTTATTCCTTTCTAACCTCTGAACTGCAGGTGGAGTTTTAGAAGAAAATTCAAGTTACAGAGAGCACAGCCTTGTTTTCATTACAACTTATGAGAATTTTACTTAACTTACAAGGAAAGAAAAAGAAATTCAATGCATTTTCAAGGAGATAATTTCTTATCTTTAGTTATCTTAGGCGTAAAGAAGTCAATTAAACTTTCAATCTTATTTTTGTGGGACAACTGAGCATCCTAATCCAGAATTCCGAAATTCATGTAATATTCTGATATTTGGAACTTTACAAGATCTTGTCTGGTCTTTATATGCATTTATTTATTCTTGCACTGAGGTATACTTTAGTCACCTAAGAAACATTAGAACTTAAACGGATGCTAATTCTTGGGATCATGAAGCCAATGAATTTCTCTTGGTTTTTTATCAAGAGGGAATCTTAAGTTAGATTTACCCAGTATCTGCAGCTCAGTGATAATAAAGAAACAAACTAAACAATGGCCCTTCATATAAAAAGTATTAACAATAAATTTAATCACAAATTTATCACCAATCACAGTGCTTCGCAACGGCTTCTGAGTCACCTTTACTTTAGAATAGACTGCGCCGGGGTGGTCTAGAAAATGTTCGCGCGAGTCTGTTTGTGACCCCATGCTATCTTACCCACCCCTATTTATATGGAATAATCGTCATTCTTAACTCAAACCTTGTTAATACATTGAATTCCTAATAATGATTTAAAAAAAAAACAACTTAAGTTGATGAGGGGATTGGAACCATGACCTTCGCGTTATTAGCATGACGCTCTAACCAACTGAGCTAACAGGCCACCCACAACATTCAACATTCAGGCTACCTTCAACTGAGCTAACAGAAGCCGTTGCGAAGCATTGTGGGATATGTGTCCACAGACAGACAAACCGGGGATATAAGGCGTCTTTCAGAAGTCTAAAAAAGGGGCAAAATGTTAAACCCTTTACTAATAACTAATAGCTTTTAAAGGATTAACTATAAATGGGACACGAACATAATAGAAGAATGTTTCTTGTGTGTTTTTGTAGCTTACAAAATATTTTTCACTTCTCTGAGACCCTATCATGCCATATTCCAAAATATTTTCTGTTCTTAATTCCGGATTAGGGATGCTCCAATGTATGTATTATTTTCTTGCAGTAACTATTAATTGACTGTTGAAAAAAAATGTGACCTACATTCTACATAGTAATTATTTCATATTCAAAATTTTTTCGGGGCTACAGCAGAGAAGCTTGGGAAATTAAAGCTTACTAACTGTAAGTCTATTAACCATTTTGAGTAGAAAGATCATTTGTTTCTTTAATATAAATCAAGTAGATCCAGCATAAAAATTTAATTAAAGAAATGATAGTGCTTAAACACTATTAATGGATGGGTTGGAAAATAATAGTATTGATATAGGCCTAGCAGTGTTAGTAAAAACATGCATCATCTTAATCCTTGATAGGAAGGCAGTATTTGCTAATGGTGAATTGCATTGATTCTTAGACTATTTCATGTGGATGATAGACAATTTTTTTCAAGGAGTGCTACAACACAAAATGCCTTATAGTATAAATAATAATAAAAAAAACCTATTTACTAGTAATAACCAAATAAATATAAGCAACAACAACTTTAAGTATAAAAAATATTTACATTACAAAGAAACATTAAAATTAATAAATTAGCCTAAGCTCAAAATAGTATATTGCATACCTTAGCTATCAATCTTTTTCCAATTTCAACTTCATTTTTTGGATTGCATAATATCATACCAACTGGTTAAATGGTCATCTTTCAGACTTGAGGCCTTGACAAAAGCAGTCAAATGGACCAAACTGAAGAAGAACTGAAGAAGTAAATTTGGCCAAGTTCCAAACAACACTTCTCGGGGATGACAGTTGTTTAGTTGTAAGTCTTGTACTCAATCTGAGAAACTTAAACATTCGAAAGATTTACTGGACCATAATAGAAGTTCACTCTTATAGACTAGTTGACTAATGAAGATTTCATATGTTTAACATCTTAAGTCTGGAAAGATGCACTGAGGAATGCTACTTCATTCGCCAAATACCGAGATCCAACAAAAATCCCTCAAGAATTCCTCATAACTAAATCAGCACAGGAACAAATATGAAATGACAGAAGACCATCTTTTTAAATTTCAATCTTTTAACCCAATGAAAAATTAATCTTGTATTCAGAATATATTTATTTTTCTCACTCTTTTGGCAGTCAATAAAAACTATTTTTTTTTAAAGTGACATTTGTTTATACTCTATATTTCTCTTAGGTCCATAACGTATTATTTTAGGCTTAGTATTTATTTCACAGTCTCAGATCGATCTTAAAAGTATTCTTTGAATCTTATATCAAGAAATCATTAATTTAAGAAAACCTTAACAGCAGCACAAAATGAATTTCTTACATGTGTTATAATTAAAAGAACAACAAGACTTTGAAATATTTTTAAACATTACTACAAAACTTTTTATTACCTATATACACTGTACAGGAATATTATTTCTGTATTTGATTTAACAAATATGAATTCACAATTTAAGAAAAAAAATCATCAAAATATAAAACATTACATAACAAATGTTACTTAAAGAAATAAATGAACCCTATGTTTTTAAGACAAACAAATTAAAACAAACTGAAAGTTAATAGATAAGAAAAAAAAAAAGCAATTCTAAATAAAAAGCCAAGTCAATTCCAAATGAAAAAAGAACAAATATTTATAATTATATATTATTTTATCAATCATTATTGCTATCAGCAAATATTCATTTCCTTTTTAATATTTTCCTTCTAAAATTACTTGGATACAGACAGAAACCAGAAAAACCATGCAATTTATTTTTTGTAATTTCTGCATAGTATCAATTACTGATTAAGTAATTTTATTACGTATCAATTCAGTTAATTCCTGTAATTGTTACATTTCTTTTTATGGTTGCAATTTCAAAGGGAAGATTATGTGATAATTCGAGATCATAAGCCAAGAAATTTTAGAAGGACTACAATTAATGTTGAAATTAAATAAAAAGAATATTTAATTACATATTATTTTAAGATGCCTTCCTAGCTCAACAGTTCCTTAATAAGATTACTAGTAATCTTTAGATGAAATGGAAGGTTATTACTTTGTGAAATTTGAACATTTCTCCAATAATGATAAAACTAAATTGACTTCTGCACTCAACTAGCTTAACAGGGGGTTGGGGTTCCTTGTATCATTGATAACTGGATGGTGTTATGCATCATTTGACCAAGCGCTAAAATTCGATTTTGAATTAATAATATCCTTCAAAGGTCGTTAGTCGTATGATGCAAATCTTATTTGTTACGATTAGTCGATCGGCATTTTTTCAAAATTAAATTTCTGCAGAATTATGTTAGTTAATTTTTTATAAAGAGTAAAAAAAAAAAATGCAATAATCTAAAAAAAATATGTTTTGGCGCTTGATGCGCAACACCATCCAATTTAAATTAGGACAATACAGAAAATATTTACTGGTGTATATATATATATATATATATATATATATATATATATATATATATA